>JARQOC010003939.1:0-13059 GCA_033576535.1 Allobates femoralis | reverse complement strand
TGTTTTTTATGCACCAATCTTTAAGATAGTCATAAGCCATACATCTGGGCCAGTGAGCCACATGTTGCTCCTGTGCCATGGATTGGGGACCCCTGATCTGGTGTGTTGACTATATATATTTTATCTCTATATCTCTCTGAAAATTACTTAGGTGAAGCTGAGCTTCTGGGATTCAAGATAAGTGAATCAACTTCCCTTAAAATTTGCAAAAATGTTGTCATTCAATACACACCCCATATTTTTTTTAATTTTTTTCTGTTTTCACTTGTGCAAATGAATGAAAAGAGCCCCTGATATGTCCAGACAGACGTTGCCTCTAGCATAATTCTTCAATGGCTCATTTGCTCTATCTTTCCGACTCCAGTCTTGTCTTACATATTTATATTTACTCTTCCTGCATGTGGTATTGACTAAGACCTTTTACCTCACCATTAATTGCGAGCTGGTGAGACCTAAGGGTACGGTCACACTGTACCGCCGATTTGTTAGGCGATGCAGGGGCGTGGCCGATCAGCACCGACATCACCCCTGCACTGCCTAATGTAATTGGGCGATGGCGACGCCTTTTACTGGTCGCCTGGTTTCAAAGCAATGCTCTGAAACCAGGCGGCCGATCTGGGGCGATGTGAACACATTGCCCCATGTAAACGGCCGCCGGCGAGCTGACAGGTGTGCATCGCCGCTGGGGTTTTGAGACACCCTGGCGGCGATGCCGCCTGTCAGCTCGCCAGTGGTGTCTCCCCGTGTAAACGAGGGGCAGCAATGCTGGCGGGGCACCACAAGCGTGCGCGCTTCCGCCAGTCGCCGCCGACATCTCCGGCGAGGTGGTACCGTGTGACGGGCCCCTAAGAGCTTTATGGATTTATACTACTGAAATAAGTTACAATATGACTTTTGAGGCTTCACTTATTCAGGGAATTTTACATTTATCTTATTCTTTACCTATGTCTCTTTATTTTTGGATGCTTTATGCCTTTTGAAGTTATAGATGTTCAGGGGAGTTGAATATTTATCTTATTCTCAAACTATATCTCTAAATTTTTGGATTTTTTATTGAGTATTTTTATATTGTAACAATACAACACAATTTTGAAAATGATCTGATGTAAATGTGTTTTTACATTAGACTAGTGTGTTTTCTTTTGATGGGTAAGTGATGGACCTTTAGTGAGAGCACCATTTCAGACAGGATACCATTTTGTTTCAGAGATAGAGTGACAACCTTTACAACTAATGCTAGTTTCACACAAGCTTATTTTGGCAATCCGGGAGCATGTATAAAGGAAAACCTGCATGCCCACATATTCTCCAGCAATGATAAACTGGATACACTCACACCCCATTCAGGAGCATCTGTTTGCATATTTTTCAGGAATCCAATGGATGATAAATGGCACTCCAGCTAGTTCAGTTAGAACTGCATTCTGTGCATTTACAGTTCAAAAATCACGGATTGGAAATCCGGATCCTCCGGGATCTGGAGTGTGGATGAATCTGTGTTGCATAGACCACCATTCAGATTTCACCCATGGTACCCTAGATATGGGCAGACGCAGATTTTGTTTCTGTGAAAATCTGTGGACATCTATATATACCCAAATTCAGGGTAAATCATACACAACTGGATTCACCCGCAAGTGTCCCTGGCCTCATTGACTTTCAATGGGGCCAAAAACTGATGTAGCTGCATCCAATTTATGACGGCTTCATACTGATGGTTAAAAATGCCAGTGAGAAACCAGCTTAAGTCGCAATGCTCCTATTAGGTCTTTTCTATTGTTTTTGTTACCTATATTTTTTGTGTTATTAAGCCTGCATTGTTATTATTATTATTAATATTTATTTATAGAGCACCATTGAATCCATGGTGCTGTACATGATAAAGGGTTACATACAAATAAGTTAAAAATACAATGAACAAACTAACAGTGACAGACTGGTACAGAGGGGAGAGAGGACCCTGCCCTTGTGGGCTTACATTCTACAGGGCAAAGGGGAGGAAGACAGTAGGTTGGGTCTTCACTGGTGGTGATGAAGCACCAGGTCCAGTGGTGGTGTAGAGCCAGATCCAGTGGTGGTGAGGTGGCAACGTGGTCATTGCAGGCTGTAGGCAGTTCTGAAGAGATGGGTTTTCAGGTTCCACTTGAAGGTTTCGAGTGTTGGGGATAGTTGGATGTTTTGGGGTGCAGAGTTCCAGAGGATGGGGGATTCTCGCATGAAGCCTTGCAGGCGGTTAGATGAGGAACGTACAAGTGTGGAGGAAAGAAGGAGGTCTTGGGCGGATCGGAAATTACAAGTTGGATGATATTGGCAGATTAGTTCAGAGATATATGGGGGAGACAGATTGTAAATGGCTTTGTAAGTAAATGTTAGTAGTTTGAATTGGATACGCTGGAGAATTGGTAGCCAGTGGAGGTATTTGCAGAGAGAAGTGTAGGAGCAGTGAGGAGAGAGGTGGATCAATCAGGCAGCAGAGTTAAGGACAGATTGGAGAGGTGCATGAGTGTTAGCAGCGAGCCCACAGAGGAGGAGGTTGCAGTAGTCGAGACGGGAGATTATGAGGGCATGCACTAGTAGTCCAGTAGATTGAGGGCTGAGGAAGGGATGGATTCTGGAAATATTTTTGAGTTGGAGGCGGCAGGAGTGTGTGAGAGCTTGGATGTGTGGTTTGAAGGATAAGGCACAGTCAAGGGATGTGATGTAATTTATTGTGATAGATAGATCAGGTAAGGAAGGTGCGTGAGGAGGGAAAAGATGATGAGAGTTCAGTTTTGTCTACGTTTAGTTTAAGGAGGTGAGAAAAGAAGGAGGATATGGCTGATAGTTCTCCCCTCACCTCCTTAAACTAAACGTAGACAAAACTGAACTCATCATCTTTCCCCTCTTCATGCACCTCCCTTACCTGATCTATTTATCACAATAAATGACATCACACTTCGCCCTGTAGCTGAAGTCTGCTGCCTTGGAGTAACCCTTGACTCTGCCTTATCCTTCAAACCACACATTCATTCTGGTCAGCAGAAAGGCGACGTCTGGGCCAGAGAAGTAGATCTGAGTGCCGTCAGCGTACAGGTGGTACTGGAATACATGGGACTTTATGAGTTGTCTTAGGCCAAGGGTGTAGATGGAAAAAAGATATGGCAGCTGATGACTAATAAGCCCTATCTACTCTCACATTAATGTTACATGATACCTTTCTGTAAACATTAGGTGAAAGTTCCATTTTATTAACTTGCCTTTCTTCTTCCATTTAACTTAGATCTTATGTTTAATTGTGCTGGATATGCATATAATTGGCTTTAACCCCTTCACGACCCTTGGCCCACCGTTTGGGCCATGAAAACAAGTTCGTTCCCGACCTTTGGCCCAAACGGTGGGCCATGGAATGATCGCGCTCCTGCGGCGCGTGTGAGGGGGGTGACTCAGGTGTCACTGTACATAATGCACAGTGACAACCTGTAGTACACCCCACGGGGGGTGGATTAACCCCCCCGTGCCCAGGGCCCCTCCGATCTGCAGTTTAAAAGTGAAACTGCAGATCTGAGAAATCACAGCGATTCCCCCCTCCCAGATCTGATTGGAGCTCTCCAATCAGATCTGGACGGGCGGATCGGCTGGTGCCCTCCCCCTACTCAGCCCCCCCAGCTCCAGGAAGCATTGGGGCCCCCCCTTGCCGCCTATCGCCCCCCCCCGCCCCTCCGATCAGCTTCTTCTGCGGCGGCTGCACGCGGCTGCACTCCTGATGCAGCCGCCGTCATTACTCTGTGTGCCCCTGCCCCCCTCCTCCTCCAGCCCCTCCTGTGTCTTGTCCCCCTACCTCCAGCCCCCCTTGTGTCCGGCCTGCCCCCCCCCGCGTCCCCGCGATCCACCCGCCCTCCTCCTTCTGTAATGCAGTGCTAGTGCTGGCGGGCTCAGGCGCCGGCCGGTCAGCCTGCACAGCCTCCTCTCCCCCTGCTCATCCCCCCCCCCCCCCTTCCCCTGCTCACTCTCCCCCCCCCCCCCCAGGCCTAGTCCCCCACCTCTAGCCCCACTCACCCATTCCGGAGCAGCCCGCCGGCTTCCGATGCAGCTGCGGTGTGGTCCCTCCTCCTCTCAGAGGCTCCTCCTCCTCATGGGTAAGTATGAATGAATGAATGAATGAATGAATGAATGAATGAATGGATGGATATGTGCATGCGTCCGTGGATGTGTGTTAGCGTGTCCGTGCATGTGTGCGTCCGTGGATGTGTGTTGGTGTGTCCGTGCATGTGTGCGTCCCTGGATGTGTGTTAGTGTGTCCGTGCATGTGTGCGTCCCTGGATGTGTGTTAGTGTGTCCGTGCATGTGTGCGTCCGTGGATGTGTGTTAGTGTGTCCGTGCATGTGTGCGTCCGTGGATGTGTGTTAGTGTGTCCGTGCATGTGTGCGTCCGTGAATGTGTGTTGGTGTGTCCGTGCATGTGTGCGTCCGTGGATGCGTGCGTGGATGTGGGTATGTGGATGTGTATGAACTCCAGCGTCCGTGGATGTGTGTTAGTGTGTCCGTGCATGAGTGCGTCCGTGGATGCGTGCGTGGATGTGCGTATGTGGATGTGTGTGAACTCCAGCGTCCGTGGATGTGTGTTAGTGTGTCCGTGCATGTGTGCGTCCGTGGATGTGTGTTAGTGTGTCCGTGCATGTGTGCGTCCGTGGATGTGTGTTAGTGTGTTCGTGCATGTGTGCGTCCGTGGATGTGTGTTAGTGTGTCCGTGCATGTGTGCGTCCCTGGATGTGTGTTAGTGTGTCCGTGCATGTGTGCGTCTGTGGATGTGTGTTAGTGTGTCCGTGCATGTGTGCGTCCGTGGATGTGTGTTAGTGTGTCCGTGCATGTGTGCGTCCGTGGATGTGTGTTAGTGTGTCCGTGCATGTGTGTGTCCGTGGATGTGTGTTAGTGTGTCCGTGCATGTGTGCGTCCGTGGATGTGTGTTAGTGTGTCCGTGCATGGTGGATGTGTGTTAGTGTGTCTGTGCATTTGTGCGTCCGTGGATGTGTGTTAGTGTGTCCGTGCATGTGTGCGTCCGTGGATGTGTGTTAGTGTGTCCGTGCATGTGTGCGTCCGTGGATGTGTGTTAGTGTGTCCGTGCATGTGTGCGTCCGTGGATGTGTGTTAGTGTGTCCGTGCATGGTGGATGTGTGTTAGTGTGTCCGTGCATGTGTGCGTCCGTGGATGCGTGCGTGGATGTGCGTATGTGGATGTGTGTGAACTCCAGCATCCGTGGATGTGTGCTAGTGTGTCTGTGCATGTGTGCGTCCGTGCATGTGTGTTAGTGTGTCCGTGCATGTGTGCGTCCGTGGATGTGTGTTAGTGTGTCCGTGCATGTGTGCGTCCGTGGATGTGTGTTAGCGTGTCCGTGCATGTGTGCGTCCGTGGATGTGTGCGTACGTGGATGACTGCGGATGAGTATCCTCTTGTTGTAGTCTCTGGGATCATAGTCATGGTGCACTGTATGACAGATCATTGTCACACAGTGCACCATAACTCTGACCCCAGAGTCTGTAGGTAGAGGACACTTGATCCCTTGCTGCAATCTCTGGATTGAGCAGAGGCGATCGAGCGTCGTGGGACCTTCGTTGTGGACTACGTCGGAGGCAGTCGAGCGCCGTGGGACCTTCGTTGTGGACTACGTCGGATCTTTATAATAAAGATGGAGTCCAAGTTTTGTTTGTTTTTTTTTTCAAATAAAAAGATTTTTCTCTGTGTCTATTTTCTGACTATTTACCAGAGATTCCTAATGGCGGGTCTAACATTGGCCCTATATTATGAATCTCGGGCTTAGTGCCAGCTGCCAATAACAAGCTGGCATTAACCCCTTTATTACCCAGTTTGCCACCGGCACCAGGGCAACTGGAAGAGTCTGGGTACAGCGCCAGAAAATGGCGCTTCAATGAATGCGCCATTTTTTGGGGCGGCTGCGGGCTGCAATTCGCAGCATGGGGGGCCCAGAACGCTTGGGCCTCTCCATGCTGTGGAATCCAGCCCCCAGCTGCCTAGTTGTACCTGGCTGGACCAAAAATATGGCGGAGCCCTATGTCATTTTTTTTTCTAGAATTAGTTCTAGAAAGAAAAAAAAAAGGGCTTTGCTGTATTTTTGGGTACCAGCCAGGTACAACGAGGCAGCTGGGGGTTGCTGGCAGTCCGTAGCTGCCAAGTTGTACCTGGCTGGACCAAAAATATGGCGGAGCCCCACGCCATTTTTTTTTTCTAGAATTAGTTCTAGAAAGAAAAAAAAAAGGGCTTTGCTGTATTTTTGGGTACCAGCCAGGTACAACGAGGCAGCTGGGGGTTGCTGGCAGTCCGTAGCTGCCAAGTTGTACCTGGCTTGACCAAAAATACGGCGGAGCCCCACGTCATTTTTTTTTTTTTACTTCTACCAATAAAATGACAAGGAGCTTTGCCTTATTTTTGGATGCCAGCCAGGTACAACTTGGTAGTTGGGGGGCTGCAATCCTCATCGTGGAGAGACCCAAATGTTGTGCCCCCCCACGCTGCAAATTGCAATTCACAGCCACCCCAGAAAATAGCACATTAGAGGTGCCATTTTCTAGTGCTGTACCCCAACTCTTCCAGTTGCCCTTGTGCTGGTGGCACACAGGAGCACTCCATACGTGACATGGTGTCCGCTAACAAGTTGAATGGAAAATTAGCTCCAATTATTAGCAAACACTATGTCGCGTATGGAGAGCCCCTGTGTGCCTAAACATTGGAGCTCCCCCACAAGTGACCCCATTTTGGAAACTACACCCCCCAAGGAACGTATCTAGATGCATAGTGAGTACTTGAACCCCCAAGTGGTTCACAAATTGATCCATAAAATTAAAAAAGTACTTTTTTTTCCACAAAAAAATTATTTTTTCATTTTTACGGATCAATTTGTGAAGCACCTGGGGGTTCAAAGTGCTCACTATGCATCTAGATACGTTCCTTGGGGGGTCTAGTTTCCAAAATGGGGTCACTTGTGGGGGAGCTCTAATGTTTAGTCACACAGTGGCTCTCCATACGCAACATGTGTCCGCTAACAATTCCAATTGTTAGCGGACACCATGTCGCGTATGGAGAGCCCCTGTGTGCCTAAACATTGGAGCTCCCCTACAAGTGACCCCATTTTGGAAACTAGACCCCCCAGGGAACTTACCTAGATGGGTAGTGAGCATATTGAACCCCCAGGTGCTTCACAAATTAATGAAAAAAAAAAATATTTTGTGGAAAAAAAGTACTTTTTCATTTTTACGGATCAATTTGTGAAGCACCTGGGGTTCAAAGTGCTCACTATACATCTAGATACGTTCCCTGGGGGGTCTAGTTTCCAAAATGGGGTCACTTGTGGGGGAGCTCCAATGTTTAGGCACACAGGGGCTCTCCAAACGCGACATGGTGTCTGTTAACAATTTGAATGGAAATCAACCCAAATTGTTAGCGGACATCATGTCACGTTTGGAGAGCCCCTATGTGCCTAAACATTGGAGCTCCCCTACAAGTGACCCCATTTTGGAAACTAGACCCCCCAGGGAACTTATCTAGATGGGTGGTGAGCATTTTGAAACCCCAGTGCTTCACAAATTAATCTGTAAATATGAAAAAAGAAAATGTTTGTGGAAATAAAAGTACTTTTTTATTTTTACGGATGAATTTGTGAAGCACCTGGGGGTTCAAAGTGCTCACTATGCATCTAGATACGTTCCCTGGGGGGTCTAGTTTCCAAAATGGGGTCACTTGTGGGGGAGCCCCAATGTTTAGGCACACAGGGGCTCACCAAACGCAACATGGTGACAGCTAACAATTTGAGCTGATTTTTATTCAAATTGTGAGCGGACACCATGTCGCGTTTGGAGAGCCCCTGTGTGCCTAAACATTGGAGCTCCCCCACAAGTGACCCCATTTTGGAAACTAGACCCCCCAGGGAACATATCTAGATGGGTAGTGAGCATATTGAACCCCCAGGTGCTTCACAAATTATTGAAAAAAAAGATTTTTGCGGAAAAAAAGTACTTTTTCATTTTTACAGATTAATTTGTGAAGCACCTGGGGGTTCAAAGTGCTCACTATGCATCTAGATACGTTCCCTTGGGGTCTAGTTTCCAAAATGGGGTCACTTGTGGATGAGCTCCTATGTGGAGACGCACAGGGGCTCTCCAAACGCAACATGGTGTCCGCTAACAATTTGAGCTCATCTTGCATTCAAATTGTTAGCGGACACCATGTCGCGTTTGGAGAGCCCCTGTGCGTCTCCACATTGGAGCTCCCCCACAAGTGACCCCATTTTGGAAACTAGACCCCCAAAGGAACGTATCTAGATGCATAGTGAGCACTTTCAACCCCCAGGTGCTTCACAAATTGATCCATAATAATGAAAAAAGAATTTTTTTGTGGAAAAAAAAGTGCTTTTTCATTTTTATGGATGAATTTGTGAAGCACCTGGGGGTTCAAAGTGCTCACTATGCATCTAGATACGTTCCTTGGGGGGTCTAGTTTCCAAAATGGGGTCACTTGTGGGGGAGCCCCAATGTTTAGGCACACAGGGGCTCACTAAACACAACATGGTTACAGCTAACAATTTGAGCTGATTTTTATTCAAATTGTTAGCGGACACCATGTCGCGTTTGGAGAGCCCCTGTGTGCCTAAACATTGGAGCTCCCCCACAAGTGACCCCATTTTGGAAACTAGACCCCCCAGGGAACATATCTAGATGGGTAGTGAGCATATTGAACCCCCAGGTGCTTTACAAATTGATCTGTGAAAATAAAATAGTACTTTTTTTTTCACAAAAACTTTCTTTTAGCCTAAATTTTTTCGTTTTCACATGGCAACAGCATAAAATTTATCCTAAAATTTGTTGGGCAATTTCTCCTGAGTACACCGATACCTCATATGTGGTCATAAACCACTGTTTGGGCGCACGGCAGGGGTCAGAAGGGAAGGAGCGCAATTTCACTTTTGAATGTAAAATTAGCTCCAAAAGTCAAATTGCGCTCCTTCACTTCTGAGCCCTGCCGTGCGCCCAAACAGTGGTTTATGACCACATATGAGGTATCGATGTACTCGGGAGAATTTGCACAACACATTTTAAGATCCATTTTATCCTGTTGCCCATGTGAAAATGAAAGAATTGAGGCTAAAAGAACATTTTTGATAAAAAAATTAAAATATCCATTTTTTGTTTCCACTTTGCTTTAGTTCCTGTGAAGCACCTGAAGGGTTAATAATCTTCTCGAATGTAGTTTTGAGTAGCTTGAGGGGTGCAGTTTTTGGAATGGTGTCACTTTTGGGTGTTTTCTGTCATGTACACCCCTCAAAAGGACTTCAAATGTGATGTGGTCACTAAAAAAAATGGTTTTGTAAATTTTGGTTGAAAAATGAAAAATTGCTCATGAACTTTGAACTCTTATAACGTCCTAACAAAAAATTTTTTTTTTTCCAAAATTGTGCTGATGTGAAGTAGACATGTGGGAAATATTATTTAATAACTTTTTTCTGTCACATATCTCTCTTGTTTATCAGAAAAAAAAATTAAAAATGTGAAAATTGTGAAATTTTCAAAATGTTTGCCATATTTTTGATTTTTTCACAAATAAACGCAAAAATTATCGACTTAAATTTAACACTAGCATGAAGCCCAATATGTCACGAAAAAACAATCTCAGAATCGCTAGGATCGGTTGAAGCGTTCCCGAGTTATAACCTCATAAAGGGACACTGGTCAGAATTGCAAAAAAGGCCAAGGTCTTTAGGGTCAAAATAGGCTGGGTCATGAAGGGTTAATTATATCTAAGGTTTTGTTTATCAGGAATGTTGGCAGTATAAGCATAGACTATCTATGGTATGTATTGTTCACACTATCATTCCCAATTTAATTTTTGCAATCTTCTTTACCTTGGCGTTATAGTCTTTAGTCTTTTTTTCATATATACATTTGCATATATTTCTATGCACTATTTAGAAGGGTTTGGTATTATATCATGCAGTAGTTATTTGCTTTGACCTCTTCCTTATATTATACCATAAAGCTGGTATAATTTAAGGGTCATGTTCATTAGATTTTTAATTTTATACAATAGAAGTTATATTTTATATTTTTTCCTCACTAAATGACTATTTTACTGCAGCTTTTTTTGTATCTTTTGAACTGTGAATCATTGAATGACTTTTATCCTGCCTTCTTTTTATCAAATTTCTCATGGTGCCCGAAGCCTAAAAGGTTTCTCTTTGTACCTTTGAGCTTTAATTTCCCTCCAACTTCTCATCCTGCACACCGCAATTATTTTTATAGGCATTAGTTGTAATTTGATTCTTTACTGCAGACAGATTTGTAGACAGATTTGAGCACTTTTTGGCCATAATTAATCAGTGTATGGGCCACGTCACACACACAGATAATTGTGCAGATATTGTTGGCAAATCTCTGGTTGCAGTGAAATCATGGACACATTGTTCCATTTGTACACAGCCACAAAATGGAACAATGAGTCCATGATTTCACTGCAACCAGAGATCTGCCTACAATTTCTGCACAATTATCTGTGCGTGTGACGTGGCCCTTAGAGTCAATAAATGATAAAAGATTACATATTTCCTTGGTAACATATATCTCAATAATAATACATATATGTTCAATATGAAAAATGTATTTCATGTCCAGTAGATTACCTGCTGCAAATATATTGTCCCAAGCTTCAGTATGACTTTTCCAAAATGTTGTATTAAATTGTTTGTGAAGATCTGCTGAGGTTACAATGAGTGGACCTAAATAGTGCATCATCTGTAAGAAAAAAAATTAGAATATTGAAATATTGGTGCTTAAAAATTATTATTGAAATAAAATCTAAAATATTTGAGTTAGTTTAAAAAATCATAAGAACTTTGTGTAGCAGTACATAATACCATCATGGGAAACAATAGTCTTCCTAGGGAAAAAACCTTTGGGAAGGACAGGTGGGCAATTTTTTGGCTGTTGAAGAGTGCATACAATGATAATATGTGGGACTCCATATTTCTCTTCGTTTAATGCCTGCTTTTCATTAAGTTACCACAGGTGTATCTGCTAATCTACACACAGCAAATACAGCAACTAAAGTTCAGAATAGATGGTAATGTCCAACTGCATCTGTATGCTATGGTTGCCTCAGCTGTGAACTGTGAAGACTTATGGTACCATCACACGGGGCGATCTCTGCGGCGATGTTGCCGGCAACTCACGGGAGCACGCATTTTTTGGAGCGCTGCCATGGTTGCTGTTGCGATGCCACTCGCAGTGATATCGCCACAACGCATCTGCGATCTTGCCAGCAACTATCGCAGCCAGGGTTAAACTCTACCCTGACAACGATCCATAACATGGGAGTCTATGGGGGAAGTTGCCGGCAACATCACAGTTGCGGCGTCACACAGGGCGATGCTGGCAGATCGCCTGAGCAATATCGCCAGGTTTCCCAACATGTTGGGAAACCTGGCGATGTTGCTTAGGCAACTTATCGCCTTATTATCGCCCTGTCACACAAGGCAACTCATGAGCGGTTTCTGCTACTTAGCCACGCCCCTAAGTTGCCGGCAACATCGCCGCAGAGATCGCCCCGTGTGATGGTACCATCAGACTCCCTAATTCACAGTTGTGAGGTGAGCAAGGCACCGTTTCATTGTAGCAGTGAAAATAGGTTTGGCAACCTGGTATTGTTCTATCAATACCAGTTTACTGACCTGTTCTTTCCATTGAAAAGTTACTCTGCAGTCCTTATTTTAGCTTTGAGAGCAAGACTATGGTGGTATCTTCTGCCAGCGATAAAAACAGGTCAGTAATCAAGCATTAATAGCATAATATCAGGCAACTCAATGTGTTCTCACTATTGCAGTCACTAGTGCAGTGTTCAGAGGACAGTAGCAAAGTAATCGTGCTGTTCTGAATGCTACCAACAGACTGAATTCTACTATGTCATTGTAAAGCTTCATTCAGATGTCTGTACTTTTAAAAATCTCATCAGACCAGTTTACTTGATCACTGGCTACAACATTTTGTACATTCAAATGCAATGTACGCAGCACAGTAACCAGTGTAAAAGTAATCTCTTCTGAGGCAATTTTTAGACTTAGCAGTAAAGCCCCATTCTTGTACTTGAATTACAGACATCTGTATGAGGCTTTACACTGACATAGCAAGGCGTAATCAAAGTTCAGAACAAGATCCAAATGAAACTAAAAAAAATGAAAAATATAAAAGTAAAGATAAAATTAAAATCACCTTATTTTTACCCTTTCAAATAGACACTTCCATTAACTATGATATCTTCTAATCCATATAAAATTTTATGTACCATAGTTTAGGTTTATTGCTTTACTCCCTGATTGCCATATTTTCCTGGTTCCCAGCACCACTCAGTTTCTCTGGTCAACATTCGCTCCATTTGTCAAAATTGTTGCCATTTCACTGAGATGGTGACCAAACATTGTATGAACCCTACACTTACATTAAAATGTCAGCTCACCACATAAAAACTCAAATTTTTCACTCCTTGTTTCATTGCAGCCATTTGGTAAATTCACAAATGTTCATTTTTTTCTCATTAATGTACACTCTGCACCCCATCTTGACTGGAAAAAAACAGAAATGTAGAAATTGTTGCAGATTTATTAAAAAATAAAAACTGAAATATTACATGGTCATAAGTATTCAGACCCTTTTCTCAGACTCTCATATTTAAGTCACATGCTGTCCATTTTCTTGTGATACTCCTTGAGATGGTTCTACTTCTTCATTGGAGTCCAGCTGTGTTTAATTAAACTGATAGGACTTGATTTGAAAAAAAAAGAAAGGGGGGGGGACAAGAGGCGCAATAGTGCCCTTATCACTAGACACTAAAACAAGCAGGTGAGAAAAGGGTCCACTCACCTAGTCCAGTTGTGCCACCCACAACTGGTTAGAAGGCCTGATAGAATAAGTGTCCTGATGGCTGCTGCTGGACTTCCACCGGTCTCCACTCGGGTAGACGAAATAGAAGCTCTGGGAAAGGAAGGTGTGTCACAGTCCGCGCTGCCAGGCAATCCGCTCGTGAATAA
>JARQOC010003938.1:0-13059 GCA_033576535.1 Allobates femoralis | reverse complement strand
CCCAAAGAGACTTTAGGGGCCCCTTATGCTCCAGGGCCCGGGTGTGATTGCGACCTCTGTACCTGTTGTAGTTACGTCTCGGCTGGTCTGTTTGGTCCAAATCCACAGAAAAGATATAAAGGCACAAGTTGCTGGAAAGGTTAGTGCAGGCCATGATAGGTCAGAACAGGCAGAGTATCCCGACTCCCAGTGTACGGTGCTGAGCAGCGCAGACTCATCAGAATACAGTAAGCATCACACCTGCACCATGTGCTGTATGATCAGAAGTATGTGTCCTCTCCACATTACACCTCCCCTATAACGAGTCCATTCCCATCTCTGCTGATATAACAGTTCAATGTTGGGGAGGGGTAGAATCATAATCTCTATTGTAGTTCATCCCAAATGTGGTGAATGGGACTGAGGTCCAGACGGTCATGTTCTGTCACTAAGCTCCCCCTTCAATGTCTTTATCCACCTTATTCACTGGGCAGAAAAAGACCCCCCCAAACTGTTCCCACAAATCTGGAGGATATAAATGTCTACAGTGTCTTGTGCTGCAGCATTAAGATTTAATTTCACTAGAATTGACAGGCCCAAGCCAATTCCTGATAAAAGCCATTATCCTCCTCCTCCAAA
Organism: Allobates femoralis; assembly: GCA_033576535.1. Taxonomy (NCBI): domain Eukaryota; kingdom Metazoa; phylum Chordata; class Amphibia; order Anura; family Aromobatidae; genus Allobates; species Allobates femoralis. The sequence goes on along the minus strand of JARQOC010003938.1, from coordinate 12,441 downwards.
CCGTACAGCGCGAGCACAATGCAATCAGGGGGTAACATTCTCCGCCATTCACCAAAACCAGACTCATTCATTAGACGTCAGATAGGTGGCAGCTTTACATTGCACCATCCGACGCTTGGCATTGTGCTTGGTGATGAACGGCTTTACACCACTCCATTCAACGCTCGGCATTGTGCTTGGTGATGTACGGCTTTACACCTTTCCATCTGATGCTCAGCATTGTGCTTGGTGATGTACAGCTGAACACCGCTCCATCAGATGCTCTGCATTTTGCTTTTTGATGAACGGCTTTACACCGCTCCATCTGATGCTCTGCATTGAGCTTGGTGATGTACAACGCTCGGCATTGTGCTTGGTGTTGTACGGCTTTACACCGCTCCATCTGATGCTCTGCATTGTGCATGGCGATGAACGGCTTTACACGGCTCCATCTGATGCTCTGCATTGTGCTTGGTGATGTACAACGCTCGGCATTGTGCTTGGTGATGTACGGCTTTACACCGCTCCATCTGATGCTCTGCATTGTGCTTGGTGATATATGGCTTTACACCGCTCCATCTGATGCTCTGCATTGTGCATGGCGATGAACGGCTTTACACCGCTCCATCTGATGCTCGGCATTGTGCTTGGTGATATATGGCTTTACACTACTCCATCTGATGCTTGGCATTGTGCTTGGTAATTTACGATGCTCGGCAATGTGCTTGGTGATGTACGGCTGCAGCTGCTCTGCCATGAAACTCCCGGTGGGTGCGGTGTTTGTGCTGATGTTACCAGAGGAGGTCTGGACTCTGCAGTTATGGGGTCAGCAGAACGGTGAGTGAGTGGTGAGTATGACTCACCTTGGCCGGGACTCCGGTTTAGACAGGCGTTTGCTTCTTCCTCCTTGTCACGGATGGACCGCGTCTGCCGGTAGTGGGGCCCGGTTGAGTGCAGATCAAAAATGATGAGACGTCTTGTGGGAACAGATTAAGGGGTTAATTTGTCGTGACGCCACCTATGAGTGTTTCGGTAAGTATTACCGACGCTGCGGGGCCTCCGGGGGATGGAATGCAGCAAGATGGAACGCTCCCCACAGGCTGAGCGGTGATCCCCGAAGGCTGGAGCTGCACAAGATGTTGTGAGGCAGCTGCGGTTACCTTAGCATGCGGATGAACAGTTCATAAGAAGGCACGGACACTGTAAGTCTCTGTAACGGGTTCTTTACTGTATCCAGCAGGCAGTACATGGTATACAGTTTGTAGGTAGTGGACCGGGTGGACTCAGCAATGACCAGTGTGTTCTCAGAGATCCGCGGTGTTCCTCCATTCTATCTAAGTACTGTGCCGTTGTCGCCCAGGAATACCAGATCGGGTACAGGGAGGCTGCTTGAATGCCCTATCCAGGGTATACGTTCTGGATGCTTTGGGGAGCCTTGGGTCCCTTGGTGGGTACACCGCTGGTTAGACGACTGGATTTGGCGATGGTGGGGTGATCCTGTAAAGCGATCCCTCTACTCTTCTGGTTTGCATAGCAGAGCTGAACTACTGCTAGCTTCGGTACCAGCAAACCGGCTGTAGATGGGCACAGGATGATTTTGAGCCCGCATGTTGATGCCCGTAGTTCGGTTGGTAATGCACCGGGAGTAATGGTGCTCAACCGTTGTGACGGTAGGGAGATGGCCGGTAGAAGATGGCCAGGGGGCCGCACAAGACTGTGCAACCCCCTCTCCTAGGTTGCAGAGCTGGGATTCTGCAGAGGGTCTTCTAGGTTGCTGTTACACTCTCAGCCCTCCAACTCCAACTTTCCTTACATTCTTGCAGACTGTTCTGCACTACTTAAACTTCCACTACACACTACCCTTGCACTCTGCCCACCAGGACCTGATTGGCCCTCTATGCTACGTGATGCATGCAGGGTATGGATCTCTGAGTTAACTGTGTGATTGCTGGGTCAGAGGATATTGCTGCTGCATTTGTGGCTGTAATACCCTCCTCAGCACTCGGTCCCCTACTCTGTAATGTTACGGGGTCTCCACTTTGTGGCTGAGTTGCTGTGGTTACTTCCACTTCTCAATAATATCACTCACTGGTGATGGGGGAAGATTAAGGAGGATGAAACATCATGAACAGACTTGTGACCTCGGTGGCTCTCGATATAAGACCGCGCTGGTATCTGTGAGATCTGCACCTCCGGCCAGGGCTGCCACTAGAAATTTTGGGGCCCCTTACTAGCAAAATTTTGGGGCCCCCCTGAGACTCCACCCCAACTCCGCCTCCACCAAGCTCCGCCTCCATCCAGGTTCCGCCTCCACCCACGCTCCGCCTCCACCCATCAAACCTTCCATAGTTTCACCACCCACTATTGGAGAAACTCCCTTTCAGCACCACGTCCTCGCCAGTCACACATTAATCTCTTTCTATACATTGTTATTTATCAGAGCTGTGGAGGGATGTGAACAATAAATGCCACATGAGGCAGAATAATACTGGTGCTGTTATTCATCACCTTGTACAGGGCCTTTTTGCTGCTGGAGGGACATTTGGAAATTTCTACCATCATTTAGGGGCCGCACATCACAATGAAAATTACCGGCTACATTAAATTAATTAGCTCACCTAATTTGATGGCTGCAGCTGCTTCTCTGTGTCCTGCGATGTTCGGTGATATCTGATCTTCCAGCTTTGTGTTGGTCTGGAGCGCAGTCGACTCTGTGACAATAAGTTTTGTAAATCAAATACATCATATAGGAAATTGTTATATATACAATATACAGGACAAAGTATATACAGCACTGCAGAAGGCTAGGGGACACAGACTGGGGGTGAGCTGAGCTCTGCAGGAGCCACAGAGATGTATGATCTCTCCCAGGGCCCCCACCCATTGAGGGGGTGAAGTGAGCTCTGGAGCCAGGGGTCACAAGCTTCCAGAAAATGGCAGCGGATCTCAATTACTTATTATTCAGAGACTCTGGAGCAGTATGCTACCGGCAAAGGCAGCCGAGACTATAAGAGTGGGAGCGGCATCCGCTGGGGATTACCACTGGTACACACACCTCGTACGCACGTGGCTCCACTCCGTACACCTTGTACGCACGCAGCTCCACTCCGTACACCTTGTACGCACGCAGCTCAGCTCCGTACACCTCATACGCACGCGGCTCAGCTCCGTACACCTCATACGCACGCGGCTCAGCTCCGTACACCTCGTACGCACGCGGCTCAGCTCCGTACACCTCGTACGCACGCGGCTCAGCTCCGTACACCTCGTACGCACACGGCTCAGCTCCGTACACCTCGTACGCACGCGGCTCAGCTCCGTACACCTCGTACGCACTCGGCTCAGCTCCGTACACCTCGTACGCACGCGGCTCAGCTCCGTACACCTCGTACGCATGCAAACTCAGCTCCGTACACCTCGTACACACGCAGCTCAGCTCCATACACCTCGTACACATGCAAACTCAGCTCCGTACACCTCGTACGCACGCAGCTCAGCTCCGCACACCTCGTACACATGCAAACTCAGCTCCGTACACCTCATACGCACGCAGCTCAGCTCCGTACACCTCATACGCACGCAGCTCAGCTCCGTACACCTCATACGCACGCAACTCAGCTCCGTACACCTCATACGCATGCAACTCAGCTCCGTACACCTCGTACGCACACAGCTCAGCTCCGTACACCTCATACGCACGCAGCTCAGCTCCGTACACCTCGTACACACATGGCTCTGCTCCGTACACCTCGTACACACTCGGCTCTGCTCCGTACACCTCATACGCACGCAGCTCAGCTCCGTACACCTCATACGCACGCAGCTCAGCTCCGTACACCTCATACGCACGCAGCTCAGCTCCATACACCTCGTACGCATGCAAACTCAGCTCCGTACACCTCGTACGCAGGCAGCTCAGCTCCGCACACCTCATACGCACGCAGCTCAGCTCCGTACACCTCGTACACATGCAAACTCAGCTCTGTACACCTCGTACGCATGCAGCTCAGCTCCGTACACCTCATACGCACGCAGCTCAGCTCCGTACACCTCGTACGCACGCAGCTCAGCTCCGTACACCTCGTACGCACGCAGCTCAGCTCCGTACACCTCGTACGCACGCAGCTCAGCTCCGTACGCCTCGTACGCACGCGGCTCAGCTCTGTACACCTCGTACGCATGCAGCTCAGCTCCGTACACCTTGTACACGTTGTTCCACTCCGTACACCTTGTACACATGTGGCCCCGCTCCGTACACCTCATACGCACACGGCTCCACTCCGTACACCTCATACATACGTGGCTCCGCTCCGTACACCTCGTATACATTCGGCTCTGCTACATCCACACTGTAAATCCATCCTGACCACAGTAGATACACTTTACCTCATCCAGCACCATGACAACTGAGGAGCTGATCATGTGACTCCTGACTCCTCCCCTCCAAGTGACATCATCACAGGTCCTGTATGAACAGAGCAGCTATGTAGCAGTGCTGCTCTGCAGGTGGAGAACAATTGGGGGGATCCCGGGCCCCCACAGGCTAATAGAGGCTGGGCAGCTCCCTGGGCCCTGTGCATTGAAGCCTGGGATGGGTGTGCTGGGCCCCCACAGGCTAATAGAGGCTGGGCGGGCCCTCTGTGCTTTAAGGCATGGTGTGGGCGGGCCGGGCCCCCACAGGATAACAGTGGCTGGGCGGGCCCGGGCGGCGGCTGGGTGGTTCCCTGGGCTCTGTGCATTGAGGCCTCTGGGCCCGGGGGCGGGGTGAATGTGGATGGGCGGGCCGCAGGGCTTCCACAGGATAACAGATGGTGGGCGTGCCTGGGCGGCGGCTGGGCGGTTCCCTGTGCTTGCTGGCCTGCCCAGCCAGCCCCAGCCTGTGTGTGTGTGAGTGTGACGGACGGCCCCGCCCCGCCCCTGGCTGATATGATGATGACGACGACTCGTCAGGTCAGCTGCGCAGGCAGCGCCGGCGCGTATGAACTACTGTGTAGTCTAGTGACTGTGCCACTGCTGCTGCTGGCCAAATGGACGGGCCTCATTGCTCCAAATGGCCCCGCCCACAGCCAGAGCGCCCGGGCCCCCCCTGCTGTTTGTTTTTGGCCACGCCCCCTCCACTTATCTTCGGGCCCCATACAGCTGTATGGCCTTTAAGCCCCTATTGGCGGGACTGCCTCCGGCTGCTCTGCCACATGTTAGTAAAAGCAGACCAGGCAGTGAGGGGCCAGAGAATATACACCAGGAGGGCAAGGATACTGGAGGTTATACACTGAAGGAGATGGGGCCAGAGGTTATACACCAGAGGCAATGTGGCCGCAGGTTATATACCAGGGGGATAATGGGGATGGATGTTATACTATGGGGGCCATGTGGCCGGAGGTTGTACACTGGAGATATTGAGGCCAAAGCAAAAACTGAATTTGGTATGTCCCAACGTTTTTCTCCATCTCCATATATATCTAATATATAAAGAGTATGTATGTATGTGTGTGTGTCTGGCATAGCATCGCTCCCCCCTCATAGCTCCACCCCTCTACATAGCACTGTCCCTCCACCTAGCCCCACCCCATCATAGTTCTGCCCTTCACACAGCCCCACCCCTTATAGCTCCACCCCTTCACATAGCTACATCCCTTTATGGCCCCACCCCTCCACATTGCCCTGCCCCTCCATAGCCCCACCCACTTCATGCCTCCTTTATATATGCAAATGTACAATGAAAATCCGCAAGTAGAACTCAGGAGACACAAATACAGTGACATGACTCGGAATGTTATAGGTTAACATTCTATTGTGCAAAGTAATCATTCTAATAATTACAATTAGTTACGAGCCTGGACAACCAGGCCGCACTCAGCCCCCAGTATACAGTAGGAGACCGCATACAGCCCCCAGTATACAGCAGGAGGTCACAGACAGCCCCCAGTATACAGCAGGAGGTCACACACAGCCCCCAGTATACAGCAGGAGGCAGCACACAGCCCCCAGTATACAGCAGGAGGTCACACACAGCCCCCAGTATACAGCAGGAGGTCACACACAGCCTCCAGTATACAGCAGGAGGTCACACACAGCCCCCAGTACACAGCAGGAGGTCACAAACAGCCCCCAGTACACAGCAGGAAGTCACACACAGCCCCCAGTATACAGCAGGAAGTCACACACAGCCCCCAGTATACAGCAGGAGGTCACACACAGCCCCCAGTACACAGCATGAAGTCACACACAGCCCCAGTATACAGCAGGAGGTCACACACAGCCCCCAGTACACAGCAGGAAGTCACACACAGCCCCCAGTATACAGCAGGAGGTCACACACAGCCCCCAGTATACAGCAGGAGGTCACACACAGCCCCTAATATACAGCAGAAAGTCACATACAGCCCCCAGTATACAGAGGTCACACACAGCCCCCAATATACAGCAGGAGGTCACACACAGCCTCCAGTATACAGCAGGAGGTCACACATAGCCTCCAGTATACAGCAGGAGGTCACACACAGCCTCCAGTATACAGCAGGAGGTCACACACAGCCCCCAGTACACAGCAGGAGGTCACACACAGCCCCCAGTACACAGCAGGAGGTCACACACAGCCCCCAGTACACAGCAGGAAGTCACACACAGCCCCCAGTATACAGCAGGAGGTCACACACAGCCCCAGTACACAGCAGGAAGTCACACATAGCCCCCAGTATACAGCAGGAGGTCACACACAGCCCCCAGTATACAGCAGGAGGTCACACACAGCCCCTAATATACAGCAGGAAGTCACATACAGCCCCCAGTATACAGAGGTCACACACAGCCCCCAATATATACAGCAGGAGGTCACACACAGCCTCCAGTATACAGCAGGAGGTCACACACAGCCTCCAGTATACAGCAGGAGGCAGCACACAGCCCCCAGTACACAGCAGGAGGCAGCACACAGCCCCTAATATACAGCAGGAAGTCACATACAGCCCCCAGTATACAGAGGTCACACACAGCCCCCAATATACAGCAGGAGGTCACACACAGCCTCCAGTATACAGCAGGAGGTCACACACACGCCTCCAGTATACAGCAGGAGGCAGCACACAGCCCCCAGTATACAGGAGGAGGCAGCATGCAGCCCCCAGTATACAGCAGGAGGTCACACACAGCTCACAGTATACAGCAGGAGGTCTATTTGCTATGCCCAGACAACACTGGGGTTCTACAGCTATTATAGTACTAGCTGTGAGCCCGATTCTAAAGAATCGGGTAGTCTAGAATCCATATATAGTTTGTTTACTAATATTTAGGGGAGTGCGGTGAAATTAATTGTGTGTATACAGGTGGCTCAGTGGGTAGCACAGTATACGGTGGCTCAGTGGTTAGCACTGCGCGGTGGCTCAGTGGTTAGGACTGCGCGGTGGCTCAGTGGTTAGGAAAGTATGGTCGCTCAGTGTTTAGCAGTGTACAGTGGCTCAGTGGTTAGCACTGTATACGGTGGGTTAGTAGTTATCAGGGAGTATGGTGGGTCAGTGGTTAGCAGAGTATACGATGGCTCAGTGGTTAGCACTGCGCGGTGGTTCAGTGGTTAGCAGTGAGTGCGGTGGCTCAGTGGTTAGCAGTGAGTGCGGTGGCTCAGTGGTTAGCAGTGAGTGCGGTGGCTCAGTGGTTAGCAGTGAGTGCGGTGGCTCAGTGGTTAGCAGTGAGTGCGGTGGCTCAGTGGTTAGCAGTGAGTGCGGTGGCTCAGTGTTTAGCAGTGAGTGCGGTGGCTCAGTGTTTAGCAGTGAGTGCGGTGGCTCAGTGGTTAGCAGTGAGTGCGGTGGCTCAGTGGTTAGCAGTGAGTGCGGTGGCTCAGTGGTTAGCAGTGAGTGCGGTGGCTCAGTGGTTAGCAGTGAGTGCGGTGGCTCAGTGGTTAGCAGTGAGTGCGGCGGCTTAGTGGTTAGCAGTGAGTGCGGTGAGATTGGTCAGTGCAGCACCGTGGGCAGAGTGGTCAGCGCAGCGCCGTGGGCAGAGTGGTCAGCGCAGCGCCGTGGGCAGGGTGGTCAGCGCAGCGTTGTGGGCAGGGTGGTTAGCGGTGGGGCGGATGGACACACACACACACTCCGATATAGTTACCGTCCCTGCTTCTTCTCTGCCGTCTGCGTCTTCCTGAGTCCTCTGTTCTGCCGACATGTCGTCGCACCGAGGACTGGATCCAATATGGCGTCCGGTAACGCTCGGTGGGCCGATTCTAACGCATCGGGTATTCTAGAATATAGAAATAGAGATTGCATGGGGAAGGTGGTGAGGGCTGAATTGGGAGGAACTTTGAAGAAGGAGCAGCGGGGGAAGAACGGCGTGGCAGGGGGGAGGAGGGAGGACAGAACAGCAGGGGGGAGGAGGATGGAGGACAGAGGAGGTAGCGGCGAGATGTGGGAGGATTTAGCAGCACAGGCAGGGGGAGGAAGGAGGATAGAGTGGCAAGGGGTGGAGGACAGGATGAAGTGGCGGGGTGGGAGAGAACGGAGCAGCATAGGCAGGGGGAGGACGGAGGATAGAGTGGCGGAGGTGAGGAGGGCAAAGGAAGGAGGAGGAAACGGTAGGGTGGGGGAGGATGGAGTGGCACAGGCAGGGGGAGGACGAAGCACAGAGCGGCGGGAGGGAGGAGGATGTAGGATGAAGCGGCGGGGTGGGGGAGGACAGAGCAGCACGGGGAGGGGAAGGACGGAGGATGGAGTGGCGGAGGTGAAGAGGACAAAGGAAGGAGGAGGAAGCGGTGTGGGAGGATGGAACGGCACAGGCAGGGGGAGAATGGAGCGGCAGGGGAAGGACAGAGCGGCAGGGGTTGACAGAGCAGCAGGAGAAGGACAGAGCGGCATGGGGAGGACAGAGCGGCAGGGGGAGGACAGAGCGGCAGGGGTGGGGGAGGCCAGAGAAGCACAGGCAGGGGGAGGACTGAGGATGGAGTGGCGGGGTGGAGGAGGATAAAGGAAGGAGAAGGAAGCGGTGGGGTGGGGGAGGATAGAGCGGCACAGGAAGGGGGAGGACAGAGCAGCAGGGGGAGGACGGAGCACAGAGCGGCGGGGGGAGGAGGAGAGAGGACGAAGCGGTGGGGTGGGGGAGGATGGAGCAGCACAGGCAGGGGAAGGATGGAGTGGCAGAGAGGAGGCGGACAAAGGAAGGAGGAGGAAGCGGTGGAGGAGCATGGAATGGTACAGGCAGGGGGAGGACGGAGCACAGAGCGGTGGGAGGAGCAGGATGGAGGATAAAGCAGCAGGGTGAGGTAGGATGGAGCACTGTAAGGCAGCTCAGGGTTTAGCAGAGTATAGAGTGGCTCAGTAGTTAGCACTGCGCGGTGGCTCAGTGTTTAGCACTGCGTAGTGGTTCAGTGGTTAGCACTGCGAGGTGGCTTAGTGGTTGGCACTGCGCGGTGGCTCAGTGGTTAGCACTGCGTAGTGGTTCAGTGGGTAGCACTGTATGGTGGCTCAGTGGTTAGCACTGCGAGGTGGCTTAGTGGTTGGCAGTGCGCGGTGGCTCAGTGGTTAGCACTGCGCGGTGGCTCAGTGGTTAGGACTGCGCGGTAGCTCAGTGGTTAGCACTGGGCTGTGGCTCAGTGGTTAGCACTGCACGGTGGCTCAGTGGTTAGCAGTGAGTGCGGTGGGCAGGATGGTCAGTGCAGCGGCGCTGTGTGGGCAGGGTGGTCAGCGCAGCGGCGCTGTGTGGGCAGGGTGGTCAGCGCAGCGGCGCTGTGTGGGCAGGGTGGTCAGCGCAGCGGCGCTGTGTGGGCAGGGTGGTCAGCGCAGCGGCGCTGTGTGGGCAGGGTGGTCAGCGCAGCGGCGCTGTGTGTGGGTATGTTGGTCAGCGCAGCGGCGCTGTGTGGGCAGGGTGGTCAGCGCAGCGGCGCTGTGTGGGCAGGGTGGTCAGCGTAGCGGCGCTGTGTGTGCAGGGTGGTCAGCGCAGCGGCGCTGTGTGGGCAGGGTGGTCAGCGCAGCAGCGCTGTGTGGGCAGGGTGGTCAGCGCAGCGGGGCTGTGTGGGTATGGTGGTCAGCGCAGCGGCGCTGTGTGGGCAGGGTGGTCAGCGCAGCGGCGCTGTGTGGGCAGGGTGGTCAGCGCAGCGGCGCTGTGTGGGCAGGGTGCTCAGCGCAGCGGCGCTGTGTGGGCAGGGTGGTCAGCGCAGCGGCGCTGTGTGGGCAGGGTGCTCAGCGCAGCGGCGCTGTGTGGGCAGGGTGGTCAGCGCAGCGGCGCTGTGTGGGTATGTTGGTCAGCGCAGCGGCGCTGTGTGGGCAGGGTGGTCAGCGCAGCGGCGCTGTGTGGGCAGGGTGGTCAGCGTAGCGGCGCTGTGTGTGCAGGGTGGTCAGCGCAGCGGCGCTGTGTGGGCAGGGTGGTCAGCGCAGCAGCGCTGTGTGGGCAGGGTGGTCAGCGCAGCGGGGCTGTGTGGGTATGGTGGTCAGAACAGCGGCGCTGTGTGGGCAGGGTGGTCAGCGGTGGGCAGAGTGGTCAGCGGTGGGCAGAGTGGTCAGCGGTGGGCAGAGTGGTCAGCGGTGGGCAGAGTGGTCAGTGGTGAGCAGAGTGGTCAGTGGTGAGCAGAGTGGTCAGCGGTGGGCAGAGTGGTCAGCGGTGGGCAGAGAGGTCAGTGGTGAGCAGAGTGGTCAGTGGTGGCAGAGTGCAGGTCAGAGTGGTCAGTGGTGAGCAGAGTGGTCAGCGGTGGGCAGAGTGGTCAGCGGTGGGCAGAGTGGTCAGCGGTGGGCAGAGTGGTCAGTGGTGAGCAGAGTGGGGCGGGCGGACGGACGGACACACACACACAACACACAACAACACACAACACACACACACACCGATATACTTACCACCGTCCCTGCTGCCTGCGTCTTCCTGAGTCCTGTGTTGTGTCGCCGCCCCCGGAGGACTGGATCCAATATGGCGTCCGGGAAGTCTCGCGAGAGTTCCCGGACGCCATCTTGGAGAAAGTATGTCGCCGCCCCTGGAGCTCTGGATCCAATATGGCGTCCGGGAAGTCTCGCGAGACTTCCCGGACGCCATATTGGATCCAGTTCTGCCAGGGGCGGCGACATGTCGGCTACGGAGAAGACGGAGGAGAGGTGGTAAGTATAGGCGACTGTGTGTGTGTGACTGTGTGTGCGCCTGCGTGTGTGCGCGCCTGCGTGTGTGCGCCTGCGTGTGTGTGTGTGCGCGCGCGGCGTGCGTGTGTGTGTGTGTGTGTGTTGTGCGCGTGCGTGTGTGTGTGTGTGCGTGTGTGTGTGGCGAGCGGAACGTTGAATACCGATGCCTGTAGCTGCACGGAAGGTTCAGCGCGGCTACCCCGCACTATGACGTCAGCAGCATGGTCGGAGGCCATCACGGAAGTAACCTTCGGGTTCTCCGGAAGTGGCCTTCGGCTTTTATATAATAGATAACTCAACTGCAGAGAAAAAGAGTGACCAGTCAATACATTAACAGGCCACTAGATGGCAGTAGCATGCCAGATATGTACAATGTAACATAATGGCTCCATAAAGGACATAAATGTAAATATTTTAATATATTTTATTTTCAGGCAAACAAAACGTATCGGTAGTACATTTTCTATCTAATGCTCTACTTTATGGGCGATTTCCATTATTAAGACCACTTAATTGCATTCTGAGAATCTTTGAGGGAACATTGCCCAGAAGTAAGGATAAGGCCTCTTATTGCTTATTAGCGGATCCTTCATATCCATACACAATATGTACATCACATCTGAAAAACATAAATTCCACCGCTTGCTTCCTGCAGGGATGCCAAGAGAAGAGGGGCCCCTATCCTAAATACTGGTTGCAAACTTTCCATAGAGCTGATAGTGATCGCAGTGCAGCTGTCATTTGGTTCATTTTATATGCTGGCTCCTATTCAGTGAATGTTGATTTATCTATATGGCTTTATTAGATGAAAGTCACTGAATTGGCTGAATGAAGCATTCCTAATATTAATAAAGGGGTAAACAAGCAGTATAAATACAGGTGTGCTAAAGTTTTATATGGTTGAGAATAAGGTCATTATACACTTTATATTCATAATGTCCCTGCCCGCTGATTCAGAGACCACTCTATGGTTATACAGATATTTGTCATTGATTTGCAACCAATGGTTTTAATAGCAGTGATGCCATGACCCTCAATTTCCTTGATATGGTGAAAATATGTAGCATTCATAATATTGAAAATATATTGCATCACTTTAACTGTATTGACTTTCCCCTTGCAGATTGGTTGGGGTCCAGCCGCTGGGACCCCAGTAACTCTGGCTATTTCATTCCAAAATGTCTTGTTGTAATTGATCTGGGCACCACTCCACTCATCCTCTCTGGTGCGGGGCCAAGCGTTTTCTGGCAACCCCAAAGAGAATGAATGGAGTGGTGGCCACTGCTCTGTTCTAATGATCATTTCACAGCCACGTTCTCAGGATTGATGGGGTCCCAGCATTAGGTCTGTTAAGGGCCTGTCACACGTGTCAATGTCGCCCGCG
>JARQOC010003937.1:0-13070 GCA_033576535.1 Allobates femoralis | reverse complement strand
CAAGCATAGAGGCATTTTTTTCCAAGTCACTTTTTACTTTCTATATTGCATTATTCAGCGGTATTTATTATGCTAAATTTGTCAAAGTTTCGCTCTCTGTGTATGAATTTGCCGCAAAGTGAAAAAAAAAAGCTTCTTTCCTGTCATTAACCGTTGTCGCGAGTTTTTGAGCAAAAAGTCACATCTTTTTCAGAATGCCGCTAAGGATGCGATCTTTGAGAAATACATAAAACAACGCTAGAGGACCACCGGAGTAGAGTTGGGCAAAATGTTGTGACTTTTTCAAAAGTTGCAATTAATGAAACAGTTGAAAAGATCTGCAATAATGAAACTCCGTCCACAAAGCGGAAAAGACATCAGGCGAGTACATATAACATAGACTTAAAAAGACTCAAATAGAATGATGAATTGTGTGCTAACAAGAAAAAGGGCACAAAACTGGACACAAAACCAAAACCGGCACACAGAGAATGTCTTCTTTGCCGCCAAAAAGCCTTAATGTATAATTTTGGGTATGTTTCTATTTGTACAATGGAATAAAACCAGCCAATAATAAGCACTGTATGTGTAACCTTAAGCAAATGTGATACCATTTCTCAAAAGTAAGTCTATCACATGACCATAAACAATGGAATAGGCCATCATCCTGTAGACCATATTTGGGCATTAATTTATTAGAAGAATTCTCATTAATCCAATAGGGATAAATTTAGTATTTTTAATAGAATTTCCTGATGATACACTTTATCTAATAATCTTTAAACCTTTAAGGAGTCTACGCTTTCCAAAGTAGAGTCTACCTACAGATTGTCTCGTCATTTCAGTAACGGTTTAATGAAGATCTCCATGTTTGAACGTTACAGCTCTAGATTGTTGAGATGGGTTTTATAGTTATATTTAGTGTGAATTTTTTGCATTTTGCTCTTGTCATTTATTTGTTTACGGATTGACAGATGCTTGTTCGGATGTATACTGCCATTGGATAACTAATATCCAGGGTATAAAGGTTCCTGTTCTGATCTGCCTTCAGTACTAATTGTTTGCAGTAAACCATATTATTATATGTTGTAAAATACATATTCACTTACATTTTGGATTTTCCTTTACATGTATGTGTTAAATAAACCCCTCTGAATTATCAAGTAGTTGCAAAGTCATATTAGTTTGACCGTTTTTATAGATTTATTATGGCCGGCACACCCTCCTATAAACACAGCATTTTACTACCATTTCCCTGACTTGGTGTTAATGAGTTTTGGTACAATATTTACTTGTGTGATGTCAGTAACCCACAGCTAGGGTGTGAATTATGGAGCTTTAGATGATGTATGGCAATGTTTGCACTTGTGTGCTTAGATTAACTTATCATCCGACTTTCATGGTATTATTTTACGTTAGGAAAATTAAGTTGACTTTATCCAGATCCTGTAAACTAAATCTAAAACATCAGAACTGGTAATGTTGAATGGTATAGTTTTCTTCTTTAATAATTCTTACATATTAAAAATATACACATATTTATGCTTTTTACAAAAAAAAAAAAAAAAAGAATATATGTTTGCCGATATATTTCTCACCTGTAGATGTAGATTGCACCGTTTTTCTCATCCATTCATAGGAATTTTGACTGCCTGGAGAAATTGTGACTCTATGATTTCCCTCTGCTGAATGTAAAATCCCAAGTCCTGAAGGATGCGGAGAATTGTAACCAGGAGAATTGTAACCAGGAGAATTGTAAGGAAATTGGTTTGGTGATAAGTCAGTTGGCTGTATGGAATTGGTGTTGGATGGCGGTGCAGAATATGTATTCCAGTCTTCCCGAGGTGATCCATATTGAGATCCCCATACTCCACAAGATTGTGCTTGGTTATCCGCTGCTTGCATGGGATGATATGCCACATAATTGAAATATGGTTGGTTGGCTCCATAATTTTGTCCTGTATGGTTGTTAATACTATGTGCTGATCTTACAGAAAGTGGATACATGCTACTGTCTTTACACCCCGGATGATGACTACATGTGATATTCAGAAGTGGACCAGTCCTAGCATTGTTATCATTAGCTGAAGTAGTCCTAGAATGACCCCTGCTTCTCTTACTCTATCTAGAAATGACCCCTGCAAGCCCTGGAGTCCCTTTCCTACACATGACTAACAATGGTGTGACCAGGTGCTGGCAGTAACAGTTTACTAAGGCCCTGTCTGATGTCAGAGATAACTGCCTGCCCCCCAAATACATTTGCATTCAAATGAAAGGCTGAATATCCAAGTCTCATCACCTTGTTGCTACTTTCAGTGCTTCCTATTTCTCTGGAGCCTTAATATAAACTTTCCCACATGTCCTGACCCCTGTTCATTTACTTTACACTTTTGTTTCACCCCATAATGGTCTAAGCAGTTTTCCATTGTCTTTTCTATTGTCTGATCTTCCATCCTTGCACATATTCTATTGGACTATATTTTAGATGTCGTTACTTCATATAACCCAATTTATTACAAAAAAGAGTACTTGGAATGGTCACAACCATGGAAAGTAATAGTAAAAAAAAAATGCTACTAATTTCATATTCATAAGTACCACATCACATATCATAGAAAAGGTTATTCTCAGATCTTGTTATTTGGCACAGAGGTAAGAAAAGTAAGATACATAATCTTTACACCAGTCTAGATGAGGGGCCAGGTGGAGTGCGGAACTTATAATGATAATAATAATTTTTATTTATATAGCTCCAATATTTTCTGCAGCGCTTTACAATTCAGGGGGTATACGATGCAATACAACACACAACAATACAGTGATACAATATAATATAATAATATGATAAAATACAATATAGACAAAATGAGACACTAATAAATAAAATCCTATTCATTAAAGGGGTTGTGCTGTGAACAATTGTACATTTTAATGAATAGATCTTAGAATAAACATAAATCCACAGTTGGATGTGTTAAAAAAGTTTTTCCTGTCCGGAGATATTCTTATAAATGTGCCCCAGTGTAATGTACACAGACGATCAAAATTTTCCTTAATGATAAGGTCATTGTGTTGTCTTATGTAAAAATATCCTAAACATGAGTAAAATAGCAGTATTTTAAGCTTATTTCATAAATTGAATATATTCCAAAGCGCAGAATAAAAATGTTAATGAGATAAATGAAAAAGAACACTGATCAAAATTAGAGAACACTTATGGTACCTTTACACGCCGCCACCGAGGGTAGCAACAGGCAGGCACCGCACATGCACGCGCGCGTTTTCAATTGTTGCTAACGGTACCTGATGCGGCAAATACACGCCGCCACAAGGTGCTCCACAGAAGGTATATTCATTCCCCAGAAGTGCCGACGGGTGCTGCAGGTTACCTTCTGTGGAGCACCATCCCTGATTTACACACCACTACCACAAGGGAATCTGGGCGTACATATTGTTCGCCGTAACTACATAGGCGTGACAGAGTAGTGTATTACGCGACGCTCGTACGGTGATTGGACAATGCAGTAACCTCATGATTGGCCAGCCGGCGCAGGAAGGCTGGCTAATACATGACGCTATAGTAAACGTGTATTGTGACTGGTCAGCTCGTTAAATATGCCGCCCTGTGCAGGGACAGCCAATGGGTACACAGTAATCCCCACCAATGATAGCTGATGGGGCGTGGTATACATGACGCTGTAGCACGCCCCAGGGAAATCAAAAACCGTGCCTGTGCCCCGATTACACGCCGCTACCATAGGGGTTATACCTGCTTGTTTTTGAGCACGGCTGAAACACAGGTATCCAAAGAGACAGGAAGGTACAACCTGAATTACACGCCGCCACTTCGCGGTGTTTTGAAGGTAAAAGGTACAATTGTGTCCGATACCTGCCGGTTTCTACACTTCGGTAGCGGCGTGTAAAGGTAGAGGCATAATCCTTTTAAATATTCAGGAGAATTTAATGAGTGGCATGCTTTTTACCATAAATCTTATTCCTGTCCTGCTGGCAGGCCCGGACTGGCCATAGGGAGGGGCGGGACAATTCCCTATGGGCCGCCCCCCCTAACTGCAAAATGGGCCGCTGGCCCTTTAAATTTCACCTCAGAGTCCCTGTGTGCGCGCACGTCTTTGCTGACAAGGACCGCTGCTGCGCCCACAGGGCTCTCTCTGTCTGGCCAGAATCTGTGCCGAAACTTGTTTTTGTGGGCAGAGTTCACCCTCTGCTCACCAGTCCCGGGATCCTGCACTGTCTGCTTGATTCATTGCAGCCTCTAGTGATTGCTGATCTACCAATCAGACAGCAGGAAACAATCACTAGAGCCTGCAATGTCTGCTACCTGCTCTCTGATTGGTGCACAAGCCGTCACTGTAGGTTACAGTGTGCTGTGCTCTGCATCAATAACTGGAGAGCAGGAAGCAGTGAGCAGACTGTGCAGCACACTGAGGAGATGCTGCTCCATACCATATGGGGAAACGTCATACAGAGCTGTGAGTAACAGCAAAGTTAACTATCTCCCTGCTGCTTAGGTGTGTGTTTGTGTGTGTATATGGGAGTATGTATGGGGGTATGTGTGTACATGGGGGAGTGCATGTGTTTATGTATGGGGGGGTATGTGAAGTGTATATGGGTGTCTGTGTGTGTGTGTGAGTTGCATATGGATGTCTGTGAGTGCATGTGGGGGGTATATGGGTGTCTGTGTATGTGTTTGTGGTGTGTATATATGTGTGTGTATGTGGGGTGTGTATATGGGGGTGTGTGTATATATGGGTGTGTATGTGGGGTGTATATAGGTGTCTGTGTGTGTATGTAGGGTATGTGTATATGGGGATGTGTATATGTGTATATGTGTGTGTGTGTGTATTTATAGGGGTGTGTGTATATATGGGAGTGTATATAGGTGTCTGTATGTGTAAATGGGGCTGTATATATGTGTATATGGGGGTGTGCATGTGGGGTGTATATGGGTGCCTGCGTGTGTGTGTATGTGGGGTGTGTGTGTATGTGGGGTGTATATGGGTGTCTGTGTGTATGTGTTTGTGGGGTGTATGAGTGTGTATATGGGGGTGTGTGTATGTGGGGTGTATATAGATGTCTGTGTGTGTATATAGGTGTGAGTATATGGGTGTGAGTATGTGTGGTGTATATGGGTGTCTATGTGTATGGGGGTGTTTGTGTGTGGGAAGTTGGTGTAGATGGGGTGAAACCCAGCTTGAGGGGTCAGACAGGCAGAAACAGGAGAGGGATTAGTATACTTCATTCTGTGTGATTAATGTAGCCTCAGGTCCTTAACTGCGGTGTGTGCGCATCTGTGTATGTTTTGATGTAAGTGCATGCGTGTGTCCGTGCCCATGGTGATGTATGTAAGTGGTGACATGTGATGTGTGTATCCGTAATTGGTGCATGTGTGATGATACTATATATGTATGTGTCCATGCACATGGTGACAATTGTGCGTTGTGTTTGTGATGACAAGCTTATCTTCCCGGACAATGTGCAGTAACCCGGTGTGGCCCCCAGCTTCATCCAGACACTTTGCCCAGTAAGATAGCTGTGACACAGGACTCAAGCAGCTGTTAGCGCCAAGTATACAAAACTCCGGGCTGG
Source organism: Allobates femoralis (assembly GCA_033576535.1). Classification (NCBI taxonomy): domain Eukaryota; kingdom Metazoa; phylum Chordata; class Amphibia; order Anura; family Aromobatidae; genus Allobates; species Allobates femoralis. The sequence continues at coordinate 7,484 of JARQOC010003937.1, read as the reverse complement.
CTGTGTCCTCCATGTCCACTCTGCCCCCTGAGCCTGTGCAGTGTCCTTCATGTCCGCTCTGCACCCCTGAGCCTGCGCAGTGTCCTCCATGTCCGCTCTGCCCCCTGAGCCTGCGCAGTGTCCTTCGTGTCCGCTCTGCACCTGTAAGCCTGCTCAGTGTCCTCAATGTCCACTGTGCCCCGCTTAGCCTGCGCAGTGTCCTCCATGTCTGCTCTGCCCTCCTGAGCCTGCGCAGTGTCTTCCATGTCTGCTCTGCCCCCCTGAGCCTGCGCAGTGTCCTTCATGTCTGCTCTGCCCCCCTGAGCCTGCACAGTGTCCTTCATGTCTGCTCTGCCCCCCTGAGCCTGCGCAGTGTCCTTCATGTATGCTCTGCCCCCCAGAGCCTACGCAGTGTCCTTCATGTCCGCTCTGCACCCCTGAGCCTGCGTAGTGTCCTCCATGTCTGCTCTGCCCTCCTGAGCCTGCTCAGTGTCCTCCATGTATGCTCTGCCCCCCTGTGCCTGCACAGTATCCTTTATGTCTGCTCTGCCCTCCTTAGCTTGCGCAGTGTCCTTCATGCCTGCTCTGCCCACCTGAGACGACACAGTGTTCTGATGAAGCTCGGGTGCAGATGAGAAGCCACCAGGCCGTGGGGTACTCAAGACCGGGCAGCTGCTGTCGCTGGGGAGTCACGGAGGTCGTGACCCAGTCCCGTGGCCTGTGCTAAGTCCAAAAAGGGGTTTATATACAGGGGAGTTTGTCGTGACCCCACCTGTGGTATGTGGTCAGGTTGACCACCTCTGCCGTATTCCTGCTGGGGGATGGTGGTGAGGGGCAGCGTAGATGTTAAGCTCTTATGGGTGGGGCTGGGTGCCCCCAGTACATGAGTAATGGATAATGGCGTGCTCTGGATGCTGCACTCGTGTCTCCCAGCAGCGTCTCCAACCAGCACACAGGGACAGCTAAGATGCTCCGCAGGTGGAGGTCTCTGCTGCAGTGTAGTAATGAACAGTCACAGGCACTTTTGAGCTTACCAGCACTTTACTGTTCCAAAGTTCTTAAAAGTCAGTTACAGTACAGTTCACAGTTCACTTCTTACACTTGTCAGGGACCCGGGTGCCACTGCAGCTCAGACGGTTCCTCTGCATCACTTCCCTCAAAGTACCTTCCAGGCCTCTACTCTGTCTCTGTCCCCGCACATGGGTTTGGTCCGGCCGTTATGGGCTTTGTAGTGATGTCTCTCTCTGCTTTAGGGTCACTAGCCCTAGTCCGATGGCTTTGTCCTACTCCGCTGCGGTACTTTGGTCATGGGCCTTAGAGTCTCCGTAACATGCCAGGATGCCTCGTGATTAGGGTCTTGAAGTCTCCCCGGTCACCTCTACAGAGCCAGCGCTCTAGTTGTCCTGGCCTAGCTCTCCAGTGACCCAGGTGTAATTTGGGCTCACCAGGCTCCCTCTTTCTCTCCGGTAGTCAGCTCTGGGTCCTCCGGTCAGCTATGTCAGTTGCGGCTGCCGGGCCCGTTGTTCTACCACTATTCTCAGTGTGGTGTCTCGGCTTGTGGTGCTTCTTTCTCGCCTCCTCTACGGCGAGCTCCCTCCTGGGTATTCTGCCTCCAGGGAAGCTCTCCTCCTGGGATCTGCTTTTCCAACGTAGTGTTCCTAGGCTCAACTCGTGTCTAGTTCCTCCATATACTTGTCCGTGTCTCTTTCTCTCCACCCACACATCTCTAAATTCCCGCCACCCCTTGCCTGACATAGAGTTTCTAGGCGTTGGGTCGGAGTGGGTCGGTGTGTGTGTGTTCCTCAGTCAACCGTCTTACCTCGTCTGGCTGCAGTCCACCCTGTGGCCGCCCTGGTTGCAGGGGCGCCACACAGACACACTGCCTTCATCATGGGAGGCAGACATGTGCAGAGCTGGCGGTGATGCTGGTCTTCATGTCACTAACAGCCACAGGGGCATGATAACATTAGTGGGATCACCTTAGACTATATTCATACAGGGCGCTTTTGCAGTGTTTGTTTCTGCAGCTATCGCATCGCACTGCCCAGAATCAGCCGGCGGTTAACCTGACCTGAAAATGTCAGCTGCATAGAAATACATGAAGCCGTCGTGCTCAGATCAGGAGAGCCTCCAGGCAGTGCAATGCAATCCTTGCTTGAGTCATATGCTACACTCTGCACAGTACCAGTTCTCCTGTCCTGTATACTGGGTGTAATCCTCAGTATCAGTATTATTCTGTATATATACACTGCACAGTACCACTTCTCCTGTCCTGTATACTAGGTGTAATCCTCAGTATCTGTATTATTCTGTATATATACACTGCACAGTACCACTTCTCCTGTCCTGTATACTGGGTGTAATCCTCAGTATCTGTATTATTCTGTATATATACATTGCACAGTACCACTTCCCCTGTCCTGTATACTGGGTGTAATCCTCAGTATCTGTATTATTCTGTATATATACAGTGCACAGTACCACTTCTCCTGTCCTGTATACTGGGTGTAATCCTCAGTATCTGTATTATTTTGTATATATACACTGCACAGTACCACTTCTCCTGTGCTGTATACTGGGTGTAATCCTCAGTATCTGTATTATTCTGTACATATACACTGCACAGTACCACTTCTCCTGTGCTGTATACAGGGTGTAATCCTCAGTATCTGTATTATTCTGTATATTTACACTGCACAATACCACTTCTCCTGTCCTGTATACTGGGTGTAATCCTCAGTATCTGTATTATTCTGTATATATACACTGCACAGTACCACTTCTCCTGTCCTGTATACTAGGTGTAATCCTCAGTATCTGTATTATTCTGTATATATACACTGCACAGTACCCCTTTTCCTGTGCTGTATACTGGGTGCAATCCTCAGTATCTGTATTATTCTGTATATATACACTGCACAGTACCACTTCTCCTGTGCTGTATACTGGGTGTAATCCTCAGTATCTGCATTATTCTGTATATATACACTGCACAGTACCACTTCTCCTGTCCTGTATACTAGGTGTAATCCTCAGTATCTGTATTATTCTGTATATACATTGCACAGTACCACTTCTCCTGTCCTGTATACTGGGTGTAATCCTCAGTATCTGTATTATTCTGTATATACACTGCACAGTACCACTTCTCTTGTCCTGTATACTGTCCTGCTGTCAGAGAGGTGGTATTGGACTTCGGGATTTTCAGCATTTAAATGTTGTTTAAATTATCTTGAATAAGGAAGTCACCACTTCTCTTCTGTATAGGTGATGACTTTCTCTTCGCTGTGGATCTGACCGCTGGGACCCCACAATCCTGAGAAACTGTAGCTTTGAAGAGTATCATGTGAATGGAGCTGTGGGTGAGTACTCCCTCTGTCTCGCCACTCACATGTGGCTCTCCAAATAACTCTTGTAAAACAGTGATGAGGGTCACGCCAATGTAAAAACAAAATTCACTTATTGTGACTGATAGATGATATAGTGTGTGGGCTGGTGGGGTCTTTACTTCCCGGGCTGATTTTTTGTCCCAGTCCGGCCCTGCCTGCTGGAGTAATATTTGTGGCATTTTGAACATCGCCACTAGTCAAATTCAGGCCCCCCCAATCCCCCACCTCTATCTGTTTTGTTGGAGTTGGGTGAAAATAACATGAGGGCGCCAAAAGATGCTAAATTTTGGTACAGCCTTGAGTTATACCAACATTTTGTGAGTTTTCAAAGCTTCTCACGTCAGATTCCAGGAATAAAAGATTTGGTGACTCAGACCCAATGTTTCTGTGTTTACTGAAACCCATTGTAACCTATTTACGTCTTGTAAAATAATCATAAAATATCTCTTTATTCTCAGTAATATAAGACTTGAAAACCACATTAGCATGGAAAGGGAGCTATGAACCAAACAAAACATTTTTCTAAATTATGACGTATTCTGCTCCTATGTGGCAAATGTTATGATGCCTCTTTGTGGAGCACGTGTGGCTGCAATATTTAGACATATCAATCTGCAATAAACCTTCATAGACAAGACGTCCACGAAACTGCACTGCTTCCTATGCAACTACAAACATGACTTCATAGGATTTACCCTGTGGGCAAAACTAGGAAACAATTAAACAATCCCTTTGTATAACAATCTAGAGTTTGCATCCATTTGTGGCCATATTATTTATACTTGATGACATGCCATGTGACTACAGCCACAAAATGCTATACAGGAACAAGGTGATGTATTTCATGTAACTTCAGTTATTATTGGTCGCCCATGGTATGGATGTCGTTGTTTCCTCCTACCACTGGTATCAAACACTGGTGCAGAAATTGTCAAGAATTATTATGTTGATGTGCGGCCTCTCTGGCGGGACGCCACAGGAAGGTACTACACCCCAAATAGAAGGTGTGCTGCTTCTATGGTCACAGGTGGAGAGGAGAACTGCATAGTCTGTATGCAAAACTACAACAAGCCCAGCTATAGACACCTTAGTAACAGGGACTGTATATTCAGTAGGTCCCAGGGGGGTGGAGCTTAGCTGAGCGGGAGACGTGACGTCAGTGACAGTTGAGAGCAGTCAGTCAGACGGCGTGAGGAGAGCAAACAATACAGATGCAGCTGATACTACAGATCTGACAGGAGGGTACCTCTACCTTAAAGAGGTACCCAGACAAGGAAGGGCGCACCCAAGACTTGGTGACAGCCGTCTGAAGTGTCCAGGTCACCATCGATGTACCGGAACCGAGGTGGTTTGCCAGGTTTATACCAAACCACTGACCAACAGGCTGTGATCCTAATAAGAAGGAGTCACAGCACCCATTAAAGAAGTCCAACATCTGTCCCATAGCCGGGTTCAAGACGCTGACAAGTGAAAAGAGACTTTAAACAACAGACCCCGAGGGCCAGAGACTAGACTTGTGAGTGGGGAAATAAAGAGCCAAAAGAGCCCTTAAGAGCAGGACTGAGGAAAGTGTTGAAAGGTATCTCTGACAGACTCTGAGGTGAACCCCAAAGCCTGTGGCAACCAATACTTCGGCTAAGTGGACTGTACTGTGTACCTTAAAATATCTGCCTGGTACCAGTAAAGAACGTTTTGAGCTGATCTGGACTCTGTCTCTATTTAATCCGTCATCTGGGAAATCTCTACAGCACCTGAGAAATAAAGACTACTACTCTCCTCATCTACCCCGCTGCCCTGAGGTAAAAGCTTCGCCTGTGGGGAGCTGTAATACCAAAGCTGCATCACCATCACCTCAGCGGCCGGCTTCAGCGCTGGTGACCACATTACCAGGTACCACAGGTGGCATCACGTATAATAATCACCAAATAATTTCCCCCATCTGCTATTGAGTGTCCAGGGCACGGGACCGGGAACCGACCAGCCGTGATCCCCACTGAAGTAGCAACCTGTCCCGGTATCCATGTACACCCTACCCTGTTGATGGACTCATTTAGTATAAGGTAGGTTTTCAGATTACAACTTGTAAAAAAAAAAAAAAAATTTAAATGGGTATAAATAAAGTTTAGTATATTCTTCATTAACTGTTTTTTTTTTATATTTATTTTTGTAATGACTCAGTGGTTAGCACTGTATGGTGGTCCTGGATTCAAATCCACCAAGGACGACATCTGCAAAAAGTTTGTATATTCTCCTTGAATTTGCATGGATTTTCTCCAGGCTCTCTGGTTTCCTCCCACATGTCAAAGACATACTGATAGGGAATGTAGATTGTGGGTCCAAATGCGGACAGAGTTGATGTCTGTAAAATGCTGGGTAACTAAAGCCCCTTTCACATCAGCGTTTTTTTCAAATCGCGGCAGATGCGGTGAAAAAAACGCATCTGCCGCGATTACCGCATACCGGCTGCACTTGCGGCACGGTTGCGGCGCGGTTGCGGCAAGCCCCATACAATGTATAGGCGGGCTTGCGGCAGGTGCGGCAAGTGCGGTTTTGGCACTTGCGGCAGGTGCAGCCGCGGAAAAACCGCGGCTGACCAAGTGCAGCCGGTATGCGGTAATCGTGGCAGATGCGTTTTTTTCACCGCATCTGCCGCGATTTGAAAAAAACACTGATGTGAAAGGGGCCTAATAGTTTTTGTTATGCTTCCGGGGGAAGGCATCCTAGAGTGGACCCACTAGGCTGTGCTACCGAACTCCCTGGGTGAGCTGTTCCTAGTTTAGCCAACCCCTATACAGGGATTGTCAGGGGCAAGCCCAGGAGGTGTAAATTCCACAGCTGCTAGTACCAGGGGGGCGGCTCGTAGGGTTAGCCCATACTACGGTAAGGCCAAACAGGGAAGGAGGCACCAGAGCCCGGGGTCAGGGGAGCTGGAAAGGGTTATACCAGAAGAGAGCACAAGGTGGGCCTACTGACTACCAGTCAGAGAAGCAGAAGCTTACTAACACAATAATCAGGCACCTCCCAGCAGTGGAGGTGACCTGATATACCGGAGGACAGACAGCTATTGGTCAAGGGAGTGTCAGGTTGAGCCGTGCCGTCCCCTAGATTCACGGGGGAGGAGCGCGGCCACGCCTAGTGCACCGCTGGTTAGATTCATGACTGTGCTGATGTGTGAGCCCGGTGAGCAGCAGACAGGAAGGGGACCTGGCGATGGCTCCGAGACACAGCACGCCTGGACGCCGGATGCCCGATCGGTAGAGGAGCAGAGGATGTAGCCCCAGGAGAGGTGAGCTGGGGAGCGTTGCCAGGAGACCTAACAGTACCCCCTCCCTCACGCCCCCTCCTCTGAAGGCGTGCTAAGAACCTCACCAGAATGCGTGGCGCATCAATGTTCTCCCATGGCCCCCAGGATCTCTCCTCAGGACCGAAGCCAACCCAGTCAATTAGGAAGAGGGTCTTGCCTCTGCTTTTCTTCATGGCAAGGATGTCCCTGACTTCATAAACATTCTCGGAGCTGTGAGGCCGTGGCACAGTGCCGGAGGATGGATGAAAGCGATTAAGCGCCTCTGGTTTCAACAACGAGACATGAAAGGAGTTGGGGATGTGAAGCGAGGCAGGCAGTCTCAGCTTGTAGGCAACGCCATTGATGTGTCCCAGGACTTCGAACGTGGCCCTAACTTGTAGGATGGCACCTTTAGCCTGACATATCTGGAAGAAAGCCACACTTTATCGCCTTGGAGGAAGGATGGTGAATCCAGATGTCTCTTATCGGCATGTCTCTTCATCCTGCTGGAGGCTTGTGTAAGAGCGTCTCTGGTGTCTCTCCAGATCTTGGAGAAGTCCACGGACAATGCATCAGCCACTGGGTTGCCGGGCACTGAGGAAATCGGAATAGGCAAACCAGGATGTTGCCCGAATACCACGACTAAAGGAGATTTAGCTGATGACTCACTAGAGTGATTGTTGTAAGCGAATTCCGCCCAAGGGAGGAGACAGGTCCAGTTATCGTGATGAGCATTGACGAAGTGCCGAAGATAGGTGCTGAGGACTTGGATAATGCACTCCACCTGCCCGTTGGACTGAGGATGATAGGCAGAGGAGAAGTCCAACGGGATG
>JARQOC010003936.1:0-13070 GCA_033576535.1 Allobates femoralis | reverse complement strand
GCCCTTCAAAAATTATGCTGCGGTGTGAACGTAAAGGTTTTTTGGAGTAACAGCGAATCTCCAGGGTGTGAGTGTATGAAACCCACCAGGCCCCCGGCCCTGCTGGGGGTTGTGGAGTCGCTCAAGACTTTTTTTTGGGCCCCCAAAGTCTCCGCTGGTAGCACAGGGCTGGTGGGGGACTGGAGGAAAAGGGAAACCAGCGATCGGGTGGTACCCCTGTCAAGGGGTAAAAAATATAGCGCGTTATTTCCCGTGTTTATATGGATACCAGCGATGCCCGGGTCCCGGTCGTGGGAGTTGTTGTTTGAGTCCCAGCGATAGAGGTTTTCGCCCAATCCAGCCGGTCGGATCGTGGGGGGATTGTGGAAAGTCTCAGTGTGTGCGGACGTTGTGTAAAGTTGCAGGATTAGACAAAAAATTGAGTTTTAAAAGGGTGTGTTCTCGCTTCTCTTTTGTGTCAGGGGAGAGAAGGGTGGAATGTTCAAATTCCCAAGGGTTTGATTTTTTGGGTTCTCTCGGGGATAAAACCAGAGGACCGACCTCCTACTAAAAGGAACAAAAAATTTGGGAAGCATTGTGGCTTTGTGGTGAAGTGCGGGGCAATCATGGTGGGGGTGGTTGTGAGTGAGAGGTGGGGCAATCACTGGTGGGGGCGGGCTCTGTGGTGAGAGTGTGGGACTCTGGTGGGGCCCGGGTTGTGAGTGAGGTGTGGGTCTTCATGGTGGGGGGTGGTTGGCGGCTGTGGGTTTTGGGGGTGGCTTGAGGAAAAAATGACCGATCAGATTCCCGTCTTCACCCCGTTTACTGGCGTGCCCATTTTAATAGATACAATGTCCCGATTAGAATAATTTTCACGGGGCCCTGTTTTTATGATGGCCCCATAGAAGCGTTGTAAAAATGAAGGGCCCCGGTATGAAAACCCCAGGCTGGGGAGTAAAGTTGATCATGGATGCGGCCCCAGATGCTGTCATCTTTTGAGGGCCCCCGCCCCCCCCAGGATGTGCCCCCCCCCCTGTGATGTCCCCTTTTCGTAGGGCCCCAATTATGACCCCTAGATTGAAATAACGAGGAAAAAAAAAGGGGCCCCACGGGAGAGATTGTACGGGAGGGTAGCGAGGAATGTATATTAGGAAAGTGTTGGGTAAATTAAAAAGAATTTTTTGGGAAACAAAATTTTTGTTTCCCCCATCGTGTTATTTAGATGGTTATATAACGCAGATAAGGCATTTATGTTATAAGGTCACAAGATTTATAATTAAAAAAAGAAAATTTAAACATTTTTTTTGTTTTATTAAAGAAAATATATAAACAATTAAAAAAAAGGAGAAAGATAAATATTTTACACAAAGTAGCAATATTTTTAGATAAATTATAAATTAAGTGAAAAAGATAAGGCAATAAAAGAGAAATTTGGGGCCCAGGGCCCCGTGTTGTTGTGAAAATTGTTTAACAATAAAATTTTCGTTTTATGATAAAATTTTCCCTTGTTAAAATTACTTGGGGACACGAGGCGGGTAAACCCTTGAATAAGGTCATTCAATTTGTACCTGTAGGTTCAGGGTTGTGCCCATGTGACCCGTCCGATAGCGCAAAAAGGGAAAGGAAAAAAAACAAAGTCAGGGAGGGGCCTAGGTGGCCCTTGCCGGAGAACTTTCCCCTAGGATAGGCAAAAAATTAAATGAAAAACCCCTACAAAAAAGTATAAAAGAAGGATAAAAGTTAGAAAGGGGAGGGGGAGGGGTAAAAGTGGTAGGAGTAGAAGAAGGCAAGAAAGGGAGGGCAAAAAGGAAAGTAAAAAGATGTGTACAGCTTTTCCCCTAAAGAAGGATAGTAGGGGGGGGCTGAGAATGAAAATTAGGGATCCAGAAAAAAAGCTGCAAAGCTATTATTTTTTTTAAGATCCCCCTCTAAAGGGTATGGAGGTGGTTTTTTTAGTTTATTTCTGGAGCCTGGGGGACCCCCGTGTATTTATACAGTTATCTCTCGCCCAGATGGCAGAGCTAATATTGTCGCTGCGTTACATGGGTTTTTGTTTGGTCGGCGGTTTATGACTCTCGGGGGCGAACAGAGCCCGAGCTCCTGGAAAAATTGTGTGTTTTTTTTTTTTCCGGAACCGTAATGGGGAAAAGGGGATTAAAGTCTTATTACCAGTAAGTTTTTTTTTTTGGAGCCCGACGCCCCCCTGAGAGGGTTTGCCATCCCCGGAAGGGAACCCCCCCGACAAAAAAAAAAAAAAAGGGCGCACCCCCCTTCCTCGTTGGTTAAGATATGGAAGGACTCAAAAAAAAAAAAAAAAAAAAATAGTACAAGCCACCCCCAAAAAAAACTGTTTTTGGCCCCTTTTACTTTCCCTCCGTTTTTTTAATTGGAGATCGGTGAAAAACCCCATCTGCCGCGATTACCCCATACCGGCTGACTTGCGGCGGGGGGTTTCGGCAAGCAATAAATTATAGGGGGCTTGCGGCAGGGCGGTTTTGGCACTTCGGGAGGTCGGGGCGGAAAAAACGGGTGACCCCGGGTTTTTTTGGGGGGATGCCCAAATGCAAAAAACCCCACTGCCGCAAGCCCCCCTTAATTTATGTGGCTTGCCCCAAATAGGGTTGGGGGATGCGGAGATGCGGTTTTTTAGCTTTGCCGGGGATTTCAAAAAAACGCTGATGGAAAGGGGGGTTAGTCCCCATCGTTATTCCTTTTTTGGAACTTGCGTATGGAGGATGTGTCCCGCCCTATTGGGTACGGAACACAGAGGTTTTAAAATCCCCCTTTAGTATCCCTTTTTTAAAATCACCTTTTACCATGGTTATGATAAAAACCCGGTACAAAACCAAAAGGGGGGGGGGGAGGGGGGGAGAAACTGTGTGTGTGGAAGCCAAAAAAAGGAATTACGGTAAGGATTTCGTTTTTCCCCCCTTGCCTTCCATGCAGTTGGGGAAACCCCCGATATCCTAGGGGGTATTCCCTGTAGGTTTTCCCTACAAAGGACAGCCCCGGGCTAAGGAAGTTTAAATATAGTGGTGGAAAAGGGTTGGAAGGACGCGCTGCCCCGTGGTACAAGCAGAAGTAAAAAAAACTTGACATCGGGGGAAAGAAGATCGGGTAAAAAAAACAACCCCCAAGGCAGCCCTGGATTTTAAAAATGCTGGCCGAAGCCCCAAACCGGGCCCGTGCTGCAAAAAAATCAGAATTTGGGAACTTAAAATGATGTATGTCGGGATGGAAGGAACCCCGGGAAAGGGAAAATTTTTCCCAAATTCCCTGTAAATAGGTTTTCCCAGGCTTCCTGCTCTGCTAAAGTGTGCGGTCAGCTGGGAGAGACCTTGGTCCTCGGGGTTGGCCTCAAAGCCAGGCTGCCAGATTGAGCCATTGAGGCTCCAGGTAAAAACATGGGATGGGAAGTGGTCCAGTTTGGGGCAAATAATGGCCCCTATGGGCCAAAGGTTGGATGGCCCTACACCCCCGTTGGGGGCCACAGGGGGCCCCCGGATAGCGCCCCCCTTGCAAATTTTTTTTGAAACGTTTGGGAAGCGCGGGATTGGAGGAAATGTTACAACAAGCGGAAGCCCAAGAGATGGCGAAGGGTACCCCCGGGATGGTGCCCGGTAGGGGAGAAAAAGGTCGGCACTTTGCTTTGGGCCCCGAAGCGAAAAGTCGATCAAATGATCCCCCCTGTAGAAGAGAGGAAAATTTGGATGGAGGCCCCATTCTTGGGTGGACCTCGTGCGTCAAAAAATTCCCTGTAATTGTGCTTTCCCCTTCGATGTACCCCGATGGGAGAGAAGTGGCGACGCCACAAAAAGACCCTTTGCGACACTAAAGTATAAGCTCGAGTTCCCTTGGTGGTAAAAGGCAAGTAGCCCCTTTGTTGAGGGACCTTGAATGTGACCGGAAAAGTGATGCGCATGAAGGTTCCCCCACCCCAGGAAAAGTTTGAAGATGGCGACTGAAGGATCCAAAAATTGAACGGTGTAGATCCACCCCATCGGCCCAAACCGGAAACCCGTTGGCTCTGTGGAAAACGGAGGTCAAGGGGTGCCGCCGGGCCCCCCGTGAAGGTTCCAGGGTTATCCCGGGAAAAGGAGGCATACCCCCCCCGGGTGGAGGATTTTAAAGGAATTGATGTTGTAGGAACTCGTAGTGTTCTGGAGAAGTGGGAAATGAGCTGAGCCCTGTCCGCTAAATGCGGCCATCATGGCCCCCAAACGGCCCATGTTCCCCGAAAGGGGGGGCCCCTTGGGAAAATTGGGTAGTTTTGCGGAAGCAGAACCCGGTGGAGGAGGAAAGTGGTTGAGGGGGTTAGCAAGACCCCAAAAAAATTGACGGGGGGGTTCCCGAACCCCAGTTCTTTGAGTTTGGGAAAGGGCCAAAAGCCCCGTTTTGGGAGATGTGGAGAGTCCTGTGGAAGGAGCCCCGAAATGTTGTAAATGGGAATACACAACCCCCTGGGTTGGATGAAGGTATTTTATGATTTGGTTAAAATTGGGGGCTGAAACCCCAAAGGGCAGCACATTGAACCCGATAATGGACCGTGTGCCCGGAGATGCAATCGCAAAAAAGGGGGGGTTGTGGGGGGTGTGGTGGTCAATGGAGGTCACTGTAATAGAGAGATGGGGGGGTTAGAGGGATCGTTTCCCATTTGAATTCCCCTGTAGAGGAATGGTGATTGAGAAGTTTGAGATTGTTACACGAGGTCCCCCCGAGGGTTTTCGAAACCCAGAAAACCTGGAGTGTGCCCTGGCCTTCTCCAGGGGGAAACCCGGGCACATCCCGATTAACCCCGGTCTCGAGCCCCGACAAAAAAGCGTGCGAGAGCCCCCTGAGGAAGGGGGGGTGATGAAGAACAGAGGGGCTGGCTTCAAATTCAAGGCGACCCCCCGAAAGGGTCGAGAGGTAAGGGACAAAAGGAGTTGTTCAGTGGAAAAAAAACCCCAGGAGCACCTGATGGGGAGGCTTTTTTAGGGGCGGCGGTGAAGCGGGGGGAGAAAAATTTATGGTTTGCCCCCTTTGGTGGGGCCAGGGGCCCCAGATTACCCCCCCTTTATTGGGGGGTTGGTGTCAGGCCAAAAGGCTCCCCCCAAAAAGGGGTTTTTCTTTTCGGGAAAAAATTCTTCGGTTGACCCTTTTCCCCGGATGTACCCAACGGCGGACAAAGCTTTAAGCCCCCGGAAAGGGGATGCCAAAACTTGGTTGACGTCAAAAAATTACCATTTTAAGCCCATTCCCCCGAAAGCGTGTAACCCAAAACATGGCCCTGGGCCAAGGGTTTGCTAAAGCAGGGACGGCCAGGAACCCCCTTTTACCCGTTTGGGGAAATGGAGCCCAAAACCCCCCCTGGGAGTACCCTGCGGGTGGTTCTTCCTTTGGGGGAAACATTAAAGGGACTTGGTACACATGTAATGTTATTTTTAAAAAGACTAGTGTGCCCCCCAGGATTTTTTGACATCTATCTTCGATGAGGGGGTCCTTCAACTGGGGGAATTTTAAAAAAGGTAACGCGTTTTTTTTTGCTACCCTGGCCAGGTGTCCCTTCGGCCTCGGTTTTAAAATTGGACGGGGTGATCAGTTTTTTTCCGGAGCTACTCCAGCGCATGAGACCCCGGTTGACTACGGACAGGGAAGCCCAATCCCCGTTACCTTCAGGCCTTGAATTTTTCATTGCAGGAGTTTTTCCACACGTCATTTTTCATGGTATTTGAAGGCCCCGCAATTCCCCATGGACTAGGGGGAAAAAAATAGTATGTAAGATTTGTCCCTGGACAGGGGGTACTCCTGGGTTTGTTGTGAGTCTGGGCGAATGAGAAAAAAGTCAAAATTTGGAGTTTTTTTTCGGGGGGGAAGGGCCCGGTGCTGCGCAAAAAACGGAGTGCAGAGAAAAAGGGTTTTTTCCCCAAACCCGCTTAAAACTTCATGTCAAACCCAGGGATTGGAGCCCTCAAAGGAATGGGGATTTTCCTGAAACACTGTCGTAATGGTGAAAAATTTCTTTTTGTAGGGGAAGGGAAAATTTTCTTTTCCCGCAGTTTTTGGAGGGTTTTTGCCCCTTACAGGGGGGCCCCTTTCCCAAAAGAAAAAAGGGAAAAGGCGGGGGTCCGTGTGGTGCAGGGCGAAATTAATCTCCCCCATACCCCCCCAAAAAAAACCAGAGGGGGGGAACGCTGGGTTGCAGAAGCAGAGGTGGAAGATTTTCACCCCCATGTTTAGGGTCGTTAGGGGGTTTTTAGCTTCGGTGGGTTTACCCAAAAAATACCTTGCCCCAAACGGGAACACCTGTTCCCTCCTCCCCCCTGTCCCCGGCAGTGCACGGAAGGCTGCGGGTTCCTGGAGGTGCCCAGGCGCAGCCCGAACGGACCCGCTCGGACCCAAATGATGCTCAGGGGGGAGCTGGGGGAGGGGGGAGTAAACGGGCCCCCGCCATTCAAAAAACGGCCTGCTTTCCTGGGGGACGGGAAGGGCCGGTGGTTTCCACAAGGACCCCCAAAAAGGAGAGGAGGCCCCCCCGACGTCACCCCGGGCCCTGGCGAAAGTACACCCAATGTGGCCGACAGACGGGAACCTCTCTATGCCCAAAGGGGGACGGGAAAAGACATGGGGTATGAGGAAGGGGGGGGGGGTTTTTAACCTCTTGTTTTCCCCGCCCCCCAATGGGTGGCAAAAAACTGTCATGGGGTGAAGGGAAAAAAACAATTAAATAAAACCCCACTGGGGGAAAAAAAAGGGAAAAGGGGGGATGGGAGTGGGTCGGTTGGTTTCTGAAAAAAATAATGGTAAGTAATTTCGCTTTTTCCCATCATCCATGACAGCACTAGTGAGGGTTTAGGAAAAAAGAAAACTTAGGGAGGGATCACGCTGAAGGAGATTACGAAGGTCCCCTCGAAGGGAAAGATAGAAAAGCGGGGAATGGTGGAAATATTTAAAAAAGGGTTTTAGGGAAGACCAAGTAGCAGTAAAAGTGTTTAAAGGGGGACTCATGTTGAAACCAGGAAGGGGCAATGTTTGGTAAAAAATGGGATAAATCTTGTTTCTGTAAGGAAAGTCTGTAAGACCCCCCTTGTGAAACAGCATTATTGGTACGGGGCCCCAGTGTTGGGAAAGCTGTGGTTATTATGAAGGCCCCATAGGGGGAGAATTTCCCACCCTTGGCTGTCTGATGATTTTGGATAGGGCAGGTGGTTATGGGACAAGGTGGGAGGGGAAGCTTCCCCCCCTGGAACGCCCCCTATTTTGGGGATTTTTCCCTCTCTGAGGGGTTTTTGAAAGAACCCCGATCTTTACGTCCCGGAAAATTGGGATTTTAGGAAAAATTTTATTGGGAATATCTCCCCAAAAAAAAATGAGCTTTTTAAAAAGGGGGAGTAGGGAAGGATGGATTTTCTTTATACTTTTCAAAATGTCTTAATGGAATTCCTGGCCCGGGCTTCAACCGAAGCCGGCGTGCTGATTAGTAAATTTAAGTAAACAGAGAAAGGGGGCTAGAAAGGGTTTGCCCCCTTTTTTGGGGGGGGGGGGAAATAATCCTTTAAGGTCATAGGTAGTACGGTCGCCCCCGGGTTAAAAAATAATGGTTGTGTAAAAAAAAGAATGTGAATTGTCTATTAAGACCCGTAGAAAAAAAAGTGAGTGTGATTGATTGTATAGGAGCCTATAAATTCCAAATAGTAAACCCTCCCCCGGGGGCAGTATTTATACCTACCTAATAGAAAGTCGTGACTGCATCTGCCTTAAAATTCCCCATATGGAATGTGTTCAAATTTTGGCTGTTTTTAATGAGTTTAGTTTGGAAATAAGATAGCACACGTTTGAGGCGAGTTGTTGAGGTGATTTGTGAATCTATGTTTGTCTGTGTGGTGTGCGTGTTGGGTGTAGATGTGGGGTATCCCCTTGGGGGGGGGGGTCTGTGGGGTTGTCTTTTTGTATGTGTCCTTTGTGGTGTGTGGTGTTTGGGGGTGTGTGAGGTCCCTTTTGGGGGGGGGGTTTGGTGGGGTGTGGATCGTGCTGTTGTGTTTTTGTGGTGTGTGTGTGTTTTTTGGGTTTGGGGGGGGTATCCAAGTTTTGGGGGACCTTAGGACTTCACTTGTGTTAATCTTTTGTGGTGTGGGTGTATACTGTCCCCCGGTGTGGTGAATATCTCTGTTGGGGGCCCACTTGTGACTATTGTGGTTTTGTGTTTGTCTTTGGTGCTGTATTAAAGCCCTTCATTACAAAATGGAATGGTAACTGTATTTTTCCCCCCTTTATAGATAGGGGAAAAAGTTTGGTGAAAAGGAAACGCAGGGCCGACAGAAGGAGAGAGAGGCGGACGACGAGAG
This sequence comes from Allobates femoralis, assembly GCA_033576535.1. Classification (NCBI taxonomy): domain Eukaryota; kingdom Metazoa; phylum Chordata; class Amphibia; order Anura; family Aromobatidae; genus Allobates; species Allobates femoralis. The sequence continues at coordinate 4,767 of JARQOC010003936.1, read as the reverse complement.
AGAGAGAGAAGGCGGAGCGAGAGAGAGAGGAGAGGGGGCCCCCAAGAGGGGAGAGAGAGAAAGAGAAGGGGAGAGGAAGGAGAGAGAGAGGGTTTCCAAGTCCATGGAGCAATAAAAAGCGTGGGGGGGGGATCCCCCTACATGGATCCCGAAGAGGCGCTGTTTATTCAAGGTATCTACAAGCAGCATCCAGCTTCCTCAAAAGTCCGCCCAAAAAAGCCCCGGAGCCCCCAAACCAAAGCCCCGAAGCCTGACCAAGCCCCCCTAAATGGCTGACAAAAAACGAAATCCGAAAATGGTGCAAAAGGCAAGAGGAAATCTCGCATCTGGAGGAAGACTAAACAAAAAACAGAAAAAGGATATTCCCTAAAATCGAGAGAGTAAAAAAGGCCCCTATGGTGGAAAAACCCCCCGGGAAAATCCGAGCGGTCGATGAGCGCCCCCGTACTATCGATTGGGGCGCACGAAGAACTACAACCCGGAGAGAGGGCTTGCCCGCGTGCCCCCGGAGGTCGTGGAGGATGAGGATTTTATGAGGTGCCGCGTGAGGGAATCACTTTAAGAGTTTTTGATTCCTCCGATTACCCCCCAGGGGAGGAAGAGAAAAAATGGGAAACTGGGTGAGAGGAAAGTGCAGGGCCCCTGCGGAATTGTCAGTGCCCCCCAGACAAGAGGAGAATATGTATGGCTTTGTCCCCAATGAACACTTCCCCATCCCCCAATGAAGTGATATGCCCTGGATTATATACCCCCCCTGGAAGTCCCCACCCCCCAAAAGGTCCCCAATATCATGGATTTTAAAATGCCACCCCCTTCCCCTCCCCTCCCCCATTTTTTTATTTGTTTGGGGAATGTGTATTTATTTTGTTGCCCCAAAAAAGCTCATTTGAATTTAAAAGAATTGAATTGAAAATTGAGAGAGAGAGAGAGAGGGACCGAAGAGAGAAGAGAGAGAGAGAGCGGACCCGGACAGAAAAGAGAGAGAGAGGGGAGCGGGGACAGAAGGGGGAGAGGAGCGGACGAAAGAGGAAGGGGGAGGAGAGGAGAGGGACCCACAGAGAGAGGAGAGAGGGGGGGACGAGAGGAGAGAGAGAGGACGCGGGGAGGAGGAAAAGAGGACCGCGAAAAGGGGGGAGAGAGAGAGGAGAGAGGACCGAAAAGGGGGGAGGAAAAAGAGAAGAGAGGAGGAGAGAGAGGACGCAGAGAGAGAGAGGAGAGGAGGGGACGAAGAGAGGGGGCCGACAGAGAGAGAGGGGGAGAAGAGGGAGGGGGAGAGAGGAGGGGCCCCCAGAGAGGGGAGGAGGGGGGGGGACCGACAGAGAGGGGGAGAGAGAGAGAGAGGGGGACCGAAGAAGGGGGAGAGGAGGGGAGAGGGGGAGGAAACCCACGAGAAGAGAGAGAGAGAGGAGGGGGGACAGGGAAGAGGAGGAGAGAGAGAGAGAGAGGAGGGGGACGAAAAGAAGAGAGAGGGGAGAGAAGAGGGGGCCCCCAGGAAGGAGGAGAGGAAGAGAAGAGGAAAAGGGGAGAGAGACAGAGAGAGGGGGGAGAGAGGAGGAGAGAGACGGAGACAGAGAGACAGAAGAGGAGGAGAGAGAGAAGGACCGACAGGGAAGAGGAGAAGCGAGAGAAAAAGACAGAGAGAGAAGGAGAGGAAACCCAAGAGGGACGACAGAGAGGAGAGAGGGGGCAGAGAGAGGAGAGAGGGAACCGGGCAAAAAGAGGGGAGAGGCCGGAGAGAGGGAAAAAGGGACGACGAGGAGGAGAGGGAGGGAAGAGAGAGAGGAGGGCCCCCAGAGGAGGAGAGGGGACGAAGGAGAGAGAGGACCGAAGAGAGAGAGAGAGGGACCACAGAAAGAGAGAGGAGGGACCCGACCGAGAGAAGAGAGAGGGACAGAGAGAGAGAGGAGCGGGGGACGAGGGCAGAGAGAGAGAAGAGGACCCCCAGGAGAGAGAGAGAGAGAGAGGAGAGGACCGAAGAAGGGGAGAGGGAGAAGAGAGAGAGACCGACAGAAAAGAAAAGAGGACGAAGAGACAGAGAAGAGACGAAGAGAGAGGGGAGAGAGGGGCCGCAGAAGAGAGAAAGGGGGGAGAGAGAGGACCGACAGAGAGAGGAGAGAGAGGCCGACGAGAGGAGAGAGAGAGGAGCGAGGAGAGAGAGGAGGCCGACAGAGAGGGAGAGAGGAGAAGAGGAGGAGAGAGAGGACGAAAGGGGGGAGAGAGAGGGGGGGGAAGAAGAGGGCCCCGAGAGGAGAAGAGGGCGACAGAGAGAGGAGGACAGAAAGGGGGAGGGAGAGGACCCACAGAGAGAGAGGAGAAGGAGAAAAGAGGCCCCAAAAGAGAAGGGGACAAAAAGAGGAGGGAGGAAGAGAGGGGAGTCCTCCTCTTCTTCGGTCCTTCTTCTTGTCGGTCCTCTCTTCTTCTTTGGGCGGTCCTCTCTCTCTCCTTGTCGGTCCTCTCTCTTCTCTCTGTCGGTCTTCTCTTCTGTCGGTCCTCTTCTTTTCCTCTTCTGCGGTCCTTTTCTTTCTTTTCTTGTCGGTCCTCTCTCCTCTTCTCTGTCGGTCCTCTCTCTTCTCTCTTTTTTCGGTCTTAGCCCTGCAATAAAGCTCTTTTTAAATTGAATTAAATTTGAATTGAAGAGAGAGAGGGGAGGGGGGGGGGGGGCCAAAGGAGAGAGAGAGGGGGAGGAGGACCGAAGAGAGAGAGGAGAGAGAGGCCGACAGAAAAAGGGGAGAGAGGAGAGGAACCCGACAGGAGGGGAAGGGGGGAGGAGGGGCCCCGAAGAGAGAGGAGGAAAAGGGAGGCCGAAGAGGAGAGGAGAGGACCGAAGAGAGAGGGGAGGGGCGACAGAGAGAGAGGAGGACCGACAGAGAGAGAGAGAGGGAGAGGAGAAGAGAGGGGAGAGGGGGAGAGAAGAGGCCCGCAGAAGAGGGGGGGGAAAAGAAGAGAGAGAGGGGAGGGAGAGAGGGGACGACAGGAGAGAGAGAGAGAGGCCCCGACAGAGAGAGAGAGAGGAGAGGGGAAAACCCGAAGAGAAGAGAGGAGGGGAGAGAGGGGGACCGACAGAGGAGAGAGGGGGGCCAAAGAGGGAGGAGGAGGGGGCCCGAAGAGAGGAGGGAGAGGAGGACCGAAAAGAGAGGAGAGAGAGAGGGGGAAAGGAGAGAGAGAGAGGAGAGGAGACAGAGAGAGAGAAAATAAAGAGAGGGCCCGAAGGGAGAGGGGGAGAGAGAGGCCCGACGAGAGAGAGAAGAGAGAGGGACGACAGGAGGAGAGAGAGAAGGGAGACGAGAGAAGGAGGGGACCGAAGAAGGAGGAGAGGAGAGGACGAAGAAGAGAGAGAGAGGGAGGGAGACAGGGAGGAGGGGCCAAGAGAGGGAGAGAGGGAGGACCGACAGAAGAGGAGAGAGGGGAGGCCCGAAAGAGAGAGAGAGAGGGGGAGGGAGGACCCGACAGAGAGAGGAGAGAGAGAGGGGCCCGACAGGAGAGAGGAGAGGAAGAGGAAAAGGGGGAAGGAAGAGAGAGGCGACGGGAGAGAGAGAGAGGGGAGGACGACGACAGGAGAGAGGAGAGGCCCGACGAGAGAGAGGAGAAGGACCGACAGAGGAGAGAGAGAGGAGGACCGTAGAGAGAGAGAGAGAGAGGAGGGAAGAGAGAGGAGAGAGAGAGGCCCCGACAGAGAGAGAGAGGAGAGAGAGAGGGGCCGACAGAGAGAGAGAGGAGAGAGAGAGGAGACAGAGCGAGAGAGAGAGAAAAGGGGGCCCGACAGGGAGAGAGAGAGGAGGACCGACGAGAGAGAGAGAGAGAGAGAGGACGACAGGAGGAGAGGAGAGAGAGGGAAGAGGAGGGGAGAGAAGAGAGGCCGACAGAGAGAGAGAGAGGAGGGGCGACGGAGAGAGAGAGAGAGAGAGGACCGACAGAGAGAGAGAGAGAGGACCGACAGAGGAGGAGGAGGACGACGGGAGAAAAGGAGAAAAGGGCCCACAGGAGAGAGAGAGAGAGGGGCAGAGAGGGAGGAGAGAGAGGCCCCGACAGGAGAGAGAGGCCCGACGGGAGAGAGAGAGGAGGACCGAAGGGAGGGAGGGGAGAGGACCGCAGAGAGAGAGAGAGGAGAGGGACCGACAGAGGAGAGAGAGAGGGCCCGAAGAGAGAGAGAGAGAGGACCACAGAGAGGGAGGAGGCCGCAGAGAGAGAGAGAGAGGCGACGAGAGAGAGAGGGGCCCGACAAGAGAGGAGAGGACGAAGGAGGAGAGGGACCCGCAGAGAGAGGGAGGGACGAAGAGAGAGGAGAGGGACGCAGGAGGGGAGAGGAAAAAGGAAGGGGAAGGGAGAAGGAGGAGGGGCCGACAGAGAGAGAGAGGCGGTCGAGAGGGGGGGGGGGGGGGGGAGAGAGGGACCGAGAGGGGGGGGGAGGGGGGGGGGAGAGAGCGGTGAGGGGGGGGGGAGGGGGGGGAGAGAGCGGTGGGGAGAGGGGGGGGAGGGGGGGGGGAGGAGGGTTGAGGGGGGGGGGGGGGGGGAGAAAAGGCGGCGAGAGGGGGGGGAGGGGGGGGGAGAGAGGGGGCCGGAGGGGGGGGGGGAGGGGGGAGGAGAGGGCGGGGAGGGGGGGGGGAGGAGAGGGCCCGAGAGGGGGGGGGGGGGGGGGGGGAGAGGGGCCCGAGGGGGGGGGGGGAAGGGGGGGAGAGAGAGGGGGCGAGGGGGGGGGGAGCCCGGAAGCCCCTGCTACCCCCAAAAACCCCCCCCACAACCCCCGGGAAGCCTGTCCCCCAAACACCC
>JARQOC010003935.1:0-13081 GCA_033576535.1 Allobates femoralis | reverse complement strand
TATTTGTTAGTACAGACAACATAATTTGTCGTCATCCACATTCACTCAATTTTTCTGGCAGAAATTGTTTGAAGAATGAATTTTCTTTCAAATGTTTTAAACAACTCACCTAAGATATTTCTGTTCTTTCTTACAAAACCTATAAAAAAGCATACTCTTTCTCCCACTTCATGTAGTGCACATACACTTTATGATCTCTAGGTTGTTTAGAACATTATCTATCCTCCTCTATCCATTTTGTCATTAAACTTTAAACAGATGGAGAGGAGGATTTGAATAGGAAAAGGCTGTGGTACTCATCCTATGTGTGCTGGTGCATGCTAAAACACTACAACCCCCGGCAAAAATTATGGAATCACCTGCCTCAGAGGATGTCCATTCAGTTGTTTAATTTTGTAGAAAAAAAGCAGATCACAGACATGGTACAAAACTAAAGTCATTTCAAATGGCAACTCTCTGCCTTGAAGAAACACTAAAAGAAATCTTTAAAAAATACCGTAAGTGCTAGCCAGTAATGGTTACTTTTGTAGACCAAGTAGGGGGAAAAATTATGGGAACACTCAATTCTGAGGAAAAATTTATGGAATCATGACAAACAAACAAAAGAACACTCAAATACATTACTGGTATTTTGTTGCACCACCTCTGGCTTTTAGAATAGCTTGCAGTCTCTGAGGCATGGACTTAATAAGTGACAAACAGTACACATCATCAATCTGGCTCAAACTTTCTCTGATTGCTGTTGCCAGATCAGCTTTGCAGGTTGGAGCCTTGTCATGGACCATTTTCTTCAATTTCCACCAAAGATTTTCAATTGGATTGAGATCTGGACTATTTGCAGGCCATGACATTGACCTTATGTGTCTTCTTTCAAGGAATGTTTTCACAGTTCTTGCTCTATGGCAGGATGCATTATCATCTCGATAAGTGATTTCATCATCCCCAAACATCCTTTCAATTGATGAGATAAGAAAGGTGATCAAAATATCAATGTAAACACCTGCTGAAGGCCCGACGTGATAGGGTCCTTTGGTCCTCGGCCAGACCTTCCCCAATACGCCTGATTATCACTGCTGCCCATGGGAAACGGGTGGGCCTGTCCCCACTTTACACTGGTTTCCTAGACCATGGTGCTGCCCTATGTTATACACATAGAGTTAAATGGGAAACGGAATTGGGGTTCTCAGCAGATGACGACCAATGGAAGGGCGCTGTTAGATGTGTCACCCAGGCGACAAAATGTGTGAATCATTTAGAGCAACTTAAGAAAGTACACCTAAGATGGTACCTACCCCCCACGAGAATAGCGGCCTTCGGTAGGGAAACCATCCCCATGTGCTGGAGGAACTGCGGACAGAAGGGAATGTTGACTCATGTGTGGTGGGACTGCCCCCGAATCGCACAATTCTGGCGCGTAGTGGAGGGTCTTCTGAGGTCCTTGATGGACACCTTTATTCCGCTTGTGCCTCAGATGGCTCTCCTGCACATTGAAGTGGAGGACTTGCCCCCAGTTCAGAGACACCTCGCCACCTTCATATTGATAGCTGCTAGATACTGTGTAGCAGCAGCATGGAACAATACATCCCCCCCAGCAATGTGTGACCTCACATCTAGACTGAACAATATGTTCACATAAGAGCACAGTTTGGCTTTGGAACTTGGACACAAACGCTATACCCGTGCTGCTTGGGAGTGCTGGGCGACACACCGGCTGGCGGTTCCCCCTTCCCTGTGGTAGGGCCTGGCGGACCTACGCCTAATGTACTCTGACCTCTTTGTCTTCCCTTCACATCATCAACCCACTATTTCTCTCCCTCCAACCCACTCGCACCTTACTAGCCCTTGTTCACACATCAAGCCCATTTCTCCCCTCTCTCCCCTCGTTAGTCCACCCACCCACCTTAACAACTTTCTTAACAACTTGCCCTACTACGCCCCCCCCCCCCTACCCTGACCCTTTTCTAATTTCCCTTCCTGTCAGGTACCTCCCCTCTTCTCCCTCTTGCTAACCCTTCCTATGTTCCCCACCCTCACCTCTCTCTTTATTTGAAATATTATGTTATGTGAAATGCAATATAGCAGGCAGCTAATTGGAAGTTTGGTAGCTGACTCGCAATGGAAAGATTTCGGTTAATTGAAGATATGTTACTTGCATTTCTTGTCTTGTGTTTCTTGAAAATGTCTTAATAAACATAATTATGACAAAAAAAAAAATATCAGTGTAAACTTGGGCATTTATTGAAGATGTAATGACAGTCATCTCCCCAGTGCCTTCTCCTGACATGCAGCCTCATATCATCAATGACTGTGGAAATTTGCATGTTCTCCTCAGGCAGTCATCTTTATAAATCTCATTGGAACGACACCAAACAAAAGTTCCAGCATCATCACCTTGCCCAATGCAGATTCGCGATTCATCATTGAATATGACTTTCATCCAGTCATCCACAGTCCACAAATGCTTTTCCTTAGCCCATTGTAACCTTGTTTTTTTCTGTTTAGGTGTTAATGATGGCTTTTGTTTAGCTTTTCTGTATGTAAATCCCATTTCCTTTAGGTGGTTTGTTACAGTACGGTCACAGACATTGACTTCAGTTTCCGCCCATTCGTTCCTCATTTGTTTTGTTGTGCATTTCCTGTTTTGGAGACACATTGCTTTAAGTTTCCGGTTTTGATGCTTTGATGTCTGCCTTGGTCTACCAGTAAATTTCCCTTTAACAACCGTGCCATGTTCTTTATATTTGGACCAGATTTTAGACACATCTGACTATGAACAACCAACATCTTTTGCAACATTGCGTGTTTATTTACCCTCTTTTAAGAGTTTGATAATCCTCTCCTTTGTTTCAATTGACATCTCTTGTGTTTGAGCCATGATTCATGTCAGTCCACTTGGTGCAATAGCTCTCCAAGGTGTGATCACTCCTTTTTGGATGCAGACTAACGAGCAGATCTTATTTGATGTAGGTGTTAGTTTTGGGAATGAAAATTTACAGGGTGATTACATAATTGTTTCCTCAGAATTGAGTGATTCCATAATTTTTTCCCCTGCTTGGTCTACAAAAGTAACCATTACTGGCTAGCACATTTTTTTTTCAAGATTTCTTTTAGTGTTTCTTCAAGGCAGAGAGTTGCCATTTGAAATGACTTTAGTTTTGTGCCATGTCTGTGATCTGCTTTTTTTCTACAAAATTAAACAACTGAATGGACATTCTCCGAGCCAGGTGATTCCATAATTTTTTCCTGGGGTTGAATTCCATGTACCTAAAAGTCAGCTACACTCAATGCTACGTCATGCTAATTGAATATAGAAATGGATTACAGCTAGTGAGCTATGAAAAATGGAGACACTTTAGCTAGTGCATATGGCCATGTGCACGACCACTTAATAGACCTGTTGAGGCGTGTCACCTGTACTGGGTCCTAACCTACCTTCATACTTATATATACCCGAGGAAGGCTATCTCTTATGAAATTTCATAGCCGAAATGCTTTGTATGTTCATGTATTATTTTTACTGTATGAAGACTACTCGTAATAAATCCTTTTGAAAAAACTAAGTAGTTTCCAGTCCATCCAAATCTGGGAGCGCTCGTCATTACACCGGATATTCTACTCCGAAACTACTGCTGACCGACTCTTGGCTGAGACATGTGATCCCTTTGGGACGAAGCCACAGATCAGACGGGCTGTGCTCCGGAGCCCAATACCCTACAAGTGTTGATATGCAATATATAAAGACATTGAAAAGGTGAGCAATTAAGCTCTTTTTCTATAAACAATGCACAGTATACTCTGCACTTACACTCCCTGACAGAAGTTATGTCGCATATCCATGTTATGTAAATAAAAGCTTATAACCTGACGTTAAATTCATCCATTAGTTGTATAAATTACTCCTTTGAAGCTGAAACCCTCCGAAATGTGGTTTAGGTTAATAAAATAAATTGGCATCAATGCTGAAACATTACATGAACACAGAATGGTCAGATTTTGGCAAGACAAAAGTTTTGTCGCCCACAGAAAGTAATATGATTTTTCAAATGAATAATTAACTTAAAATACACATATGTGTTGTATAACATTGGTGAATGAAGTTGTGGGGCTATTAGAGTCATATTTAATATTTTGTGTGACTTCCATGAGCTTGAAGGACTGCATCCAAGCAGTTCAACAATGATTCACACAATTTATTAATGAAGTCATCAGGAATAGCAAATAATGCAGTCTTACATACCTCCCAGAGTTCATCTAGATTCTTTGGTTTTGTCTTCCAAACTTCTTCTTTAATCCTATCCCAAACATGCTCAATGATGTTCATTTCTGGTGACTGGGCTGGAGAGTTCTGGAGCACCTTAATTTTTTTTGCCTGTAGGAGCTTTGTTTTAGAGATGGATGTATGAGATGTAGCACCATCTTGCTGCAAAATTTGACCCCTTTTATGATTTGGAATGAAAGAGGTAGCTAATACTTCTTGATATTTTATTCTATTGATATTGCTTTCCACCTTGCAAATGTTTTGAACATCCCCATACTGAATGTAACCCCAGACCATTATCTTTGCACCCCCAAATGTAACTGTTTTCTGGGTGTATTTTGGCTCCAGTAGGTCTCCTGCAGTATTTGCGCTTGCTGTGGTGTAATTCTACTGAAGATTCATCAGAAAAATCCACCTTCTGCCACTTTTCAGCGTCCATCTGTTTAGCAGGCTGTGGGACTTTGCAAATGCAACACGGTTTTTATTTGCCTTTTGTTTAGTGCTGGCTTCTGGGCACTGATTTGACCATGGAGGCCATTTCGACACAGAATCCTACAAACTGTTCTAGTTGACACAGGGTCTTGTGGTGGCCAGGCCTTTTGGAGCTCTGCTGCAATGGAAGAGGGGCTTACTTTGGATTTTCTAACCAACAAACGTTCTTCCTGAGCAGTTGTCTTGTGGGGTACGCCAGACCTGGGCTTGTTAAACACATCTCCAGTCTCTTCAAATCTTTTTTTAATTCTTTGTACTTGACACTGAGACATAATAAAGGTGCCAGCGACCTCTGCAGTGGATCTGGTCTTCAGCCTCTTGATAATCAAAGCTTTCGTCGCAGGGTGGATTTTTGGCATACTGTCAGAGCTCAAGTTGCGGTTCAAGTGAATGTCTGGGGTGCTGGGTTTCTTTTTATACACAGCCACTAATTAACCGATCATTTACTGAGCACAGGTGAGGATGTAAACTAAGATTGGGTGCATTATATGACCAGGCAACAAAACTTTTGTCTTGCCAAAATCTGACCTTTCTGTATTAGTTAAATGATCAATATTTCATTATTAATTATTAAATAGTAATATTTCAGCATTGATGCCAATTTATTTTCTTAACCAAAAGCACATTTTGGAGGGTTTCAGCTTTCAAAAGAGTAACCAATGAATTAATTTAACATCAAGTTATAAGATTTTATTTACATAACATGGATAAGCGACATAACTTCTGTCAGGGAGTGTAGATCTGTGCCCTATCTTTCCCTTCACCCCTTGTTTTTTAGACCCCACAGCCTAAAGGTCAAACTAATCAAGTTGGATGCAGCAAAACAGCCTCAAAACATAACAGAGCCTCTTCCATGTTTCACAGTAGGGGCAGTGTTCTTTTCTTGATAGGCTTCATTTTTCCGCCTGTGAACATAGAGCTGATGTGCTTTGCCAAAAAGTTCCATTTTTGTCTCATCTGTCCATAGGACATTCTCTCAGAAGTTTTGTGGCTTGTCAACATATAGTTTGGCAAATTCCAGACTGGCTTTTTTATTATTTATTTTCAACAATGATGTCCTCCTTGGTTGTTTCCCATGAAGTCCACTTTTTCTCAAACAACGACAGATGGTGCAATCTGACACTGATATTCCTTTAGCTTGAAGTTCACCTTTAATCTCATTAGAAATTTTTCTAGGCTCTTTTGTTACCATTCGCATTATCCATTTCTTTGATTTGTCATCAATTATCCTCTTGTAGTCACGTCCAGGGAGGTTGACTACAGTCCAATGGATCTTAAATTTCTGAATAATATGTGCAACTCTAGTTACAGGAACATCAAGCTGCTTAAAGATAGTTTTATAACCTTTATCTTTAACATGCTTGTCTATACTTTTCTTTATAATCTCTTAGGCCCCTTTCACATCAGCGTTTTTTTCAAATCGCGGCAGATCCGGTGAAAAAAACGCATCTGCCACGATTACCGCATACCGGCTGCACTTGCGGCACGGTTGCGGCAAGCCCCATACAATGTATAGGCGGGCTTGTGGCAGGTGCGGCAAGTGCGGTTTTGGCACTTGCGGCAGGTGCGGCCGCGAAAAAAAACGCGGTCAGCCGCAAGCCCGTCTATACATTGTATGGGGCTTGCCGCAACCGTGCCACAAGTGCAGCCGGCATGCGGTAATCGCGGCAGATGCGTTTTTTTCACCGCATGTGGCGCGATTTGAAAAAAACGCTAGTGTGAAAGCACCTTTAGACAGCTCTTTCCTTTGCTTTCTCTGGTCCATGTTGAGTGTGGGACACAACACGTCACCAAACAGAACAGTGAGTATCTGTAGCTCTATCAACAGGCTCACTGACTGATTACAAGGTTGTAGACACTTGTGATGCTAAATAGTGGACACAATTTCATTTAACATGTCCCTTTAGTCATATTATTTTCAAGGGTACCATCATTTCTGTCCAGGTATATTTCATGAGTTTAATTTTTTTTAAATTCTGTGGAAGCTGGGTTGAAAAGCAATGTCTGACTTTCATTTATTAATTTTCATCGATGTTTTATTTATGAATATTTTTGTCAGATTTAAGTTATTTCTGTGACCATTGTGGGTTTTTCTTTCATTAAACGAGGGGTACCAACAATTTTGAGCACGTGTGTATTGGATGCTTAGGAAAGATGGGTGAAATGTGTGTTTTTGTGTGACCAGTGCAGATGTACCATATTTTTCGCTTTATAAGACGCACCTGATTATAAGACACACCCTCAAATTTGGTGAAGGAAAAGAACAAAAAAAATTAATGTCAAATGAGGTCCATCTTATAATGCCAGTGTCCGTCTTACAATCAGTATATATATCCTGGTATATATAGCCACTATCCTGGTACATATAACCTTCATCCTAGTATATATGTCCCTCATACTGCTATATATGGCCCCAATCCTGGTACACGGTCCCCCATCCTGGGATATAGCCCCTTTAACTTACATATGCTCTTCCTGTGTTGACACATGTCCCTGTGATGTCACATGTCCCCCTGTCCTAGCACATGTCCCCCTGTGATGGCACCTATTCCGCTGTGGCGGCACATGTCCCCGTGTCCTGGCACATGTCCCCATGTGCTGGCACATGTCCCCCTGTGCTAACACATGTCTCCCTGAGCTGACGCATTTCCCCCTGTGCTGGCACATGTCCCCCTGTGCTGACACATGTCTCCCTGAGCTGACGCATTTCCCCCTGTGCTGGCACATGTCCCCTTGTCCTGGCACTTGTTCCCCTGTCCTGGCACATGTCCCGCTGTGATGGCACATGTTCCCCTGTGCCTGCACATGTCCCCCTATGCCGGCACATATCCCCTTGTGCTGGAACATGTCAGCTGGCACACACAGCCCCACTCTCCTGGATATGCCCCCCCATCGTGCCATCTGTCCCCTTCTGGCACATGTCTGCTGGCACACACAGCCCCACCATTCTGGATATGCCACCATCACGCTATATGACACCCGCCTGCATACACACTGTAAAATAACAAACACTGTTACTCACTTTCCATTGATCGCTCCGTGCTTCCAGCTAAGCGGTGACTTCCAGCGTCTGTCCCGGGCATTGGGTCACGTAATCGGCACAGCACAGTGATGCTGGAAGTCACTGCTTAGCTGGAAGCATGGAGCGATAACCGGAAGGTGATTAACAGTGTTTTTTATTTTACAGTGTGCACGCCAGCAGGGGTCATATAACGTGACAGGCAGGGCCATATCTGGGAAGGTGGGGCTGTGTGTGAAAGGGGACATGTGCCAGCAGAGGGCATATAGCATGATGTCAGGGCACATGCACTATGCACCGCTCCCCTGTCCATCACCTCGATGGTGTTTCAGCCACGACTAAGACCTTTATTGTTTAAATGCGTCGGTGAACACATTGGTTGTCCTTTGATGTGATAGCATTGAATTCATAAATAAATATTCATAAGACTTGAGTGCTGGAATCTTATATGTGAATTATTGGACTCCCCTTTACAAGACATCTGAGGCAGTTTGCAGACAGCAAGTGATGTTCATCACTGTAAGAAGGCAGTATTGAATACAGAACAAGATGCACTAATACTAGTATTTTACTTATAACATTTAATAGCTTCTGATTGTCTCTCAATTTAATCACTACTTATGAAGAGTACAAAAGTCAAGATAAAATTAAGATTCCCACTAGACTTTGGTACACCGGTAAACTGCCTCAAACCCTTCTATGCTTAATCACTGAATAAGGGTGTCAATAATGTTGACCATGGCTGAAGAAAATCCGCTCTTTTTGATATGTTTGAATCCCTATCTCTGACTCATTGTAGTGTGTCATGAGGTCTGTATCTGTATAAAGAGTAATCCAGCATGTTTTACTTTGTAAAGTACACAAAAGCCTACAAAAATAAATGTGAAAAATAAAAGAAACATCAAGCACTATTATTGTTTGATAAAATTATTTTCTTTTCAGTAGCCACAGCAAACTAAATAACAAAGAAACAAGGATTTTATTTTACGTTTTGGACCAAATATCTTTTTGTCGTACTAAATGAAAGAACTAATGAAAAGTTCTACACTCTTGCCTTGTTAAAACTTGAACAATATAAAAGATCTAAATTTGATATAGCAACAAACCTTCTCTCCTATTGGTATTTATCTAATATATAAAGCTGAATGTGTGTATGTGTGTATGTGTGTGTGTATGTGTGTATATCCGGGATTGGCATCTACACCGTCGCAACCACAGACAAAAAATTTTGCACAGTCACACGTCTGGACCCCGAGAGCGTCATAGGCTATGTTGTGAGGCGAAATTTTAACCTTGCGTGTTCCAGTTCACCAAACAATTTTGCCCCTATCTACATAATGGGGAAAAAGTGACAGTTACCAATTGACAGTTGTGAATGAGAGAGGCTTAATGATAGCGCCAAAGACTAACACCACATACCAGCATATAGTCACTAAGGTGGGACCCCAACATGAGATATTCACCACGCACAGGGACATGTATACACACCACATGCACACAAAGAGTAAGTGTATAGTCGCTAAGGTGCAGCCCCAACATTGGATACTCACCACGCACCCGAACAAACGCACACACACCACAAAGAGACACACACAACACAGAGACACACACACCCCCACGGCAACACACACACACCCTATAGCGAAACATGCACTCACCACACAGGGACACACACACACGCACCACAAAGAGACACACACAACACAGACTCACACACCACACAGACATCCCCCCCACAGGGACACACACACATAGCCACCCTATAGGGACACATGCACTCACCCCACAGGGACACACACACACCACAAAGAGACACACACACCACACAGACCCCCCCACAGGGACACACACACATACACTCCCTATAAGGACACATGCACTCACCCCACAGGGACACACACACACACTACAAAGAGACACACACAACACAGAGACACACACACCCCACACAGACTTTCCCCCCCCCACAGGGACACACACACATACACACCCAATAGGGACACATGCACTCACCCCACAGGGACATACACAGCACAAAGAGACACACACAACACAGATACATACACACACACCACACAGACCCCCCCACAGGGATACACACACATACACACCCTATAGGGACACTTGCACTCACCCCACAGGGACACACACACACACCACAAAGAGACACACACAACTGAGACACACACCACACAGACCCCACCCCCACAGGGACACACACACACACCCTATAGGGACACATGCACTCACCCCACAGGGACACACATACACACACCCCAGGGACACACACACCACACAGACAGACACAGATGTGCACAAATACCTCACACAACTCGCCTCATACGTGTGCTATCTTTTTTAACTTCCAAACATAAACATCTGATCAAAAACAGCCAATGTGCAACACATGTGCCATATGGGGAATTAAGGCAGATGTCAGTCACATGAGCTGTCTATTATGTGTATGTGTGAGGTAACATATACTGCACGGCCAGGGGGAGGGTTTACTGTTGGCTGGAGATTTATTAGGCTGCCTGTAGCAATCATTAACAGCTCAGCTTCTATTCTCTTACAGGTCATTAATATGACATATTCAAATTCTATTTTGTTATAGCTAACATCAGTTATTTATTAACCCGGGCGTAGCCGGGTACTACAGCTAGTATTCTTATATTTATGTATTATCATGTTACTATGCACTATAATAATACATTGTGTGTGATGTACTATAATACTTTTAATATAATAGTTTGTTGTATTATTATAATTTGTGTGTAGCTAAGTTATGTGGTTGATGAAAGAATGGTGATTTTTCACTTTGTTTTTGTATTTTATCACTTTATAATTATATATCAGTCATCATTAGGGATGGGTGGACCCAAACTTTAAAGTTTGGGGTTCATACCCAGTGCATAAACTTGAACACGGATGTCTCCTGAAAGACCATGCTCGAGTTCATAATTCCATGCTGAATAAATCTTGTTGAAAGACTGCAGTACATTCACCTTGGAAAGTTGTGAGGCCTCCTCTCTTATTGTGTGCAGTGATTGGGGTAAGTCCTGCCTGAAACTGAACTTGCAGCTCCTTCTCCCTCTCAGGGTACTACTCCATAAAAGACAATCAGGACCTTTCTGTGGGATCCCTATTCTCTGCTTAGGTCCCTGGTCCTGTACTTGGTCAGGTTTTAGTATCTGCTCTTCTTACCTCAGGGGGATTAGATCCTCCCCGTCTGTCCAGGCTTTCTCTGCTTCACTTTAGATTATTAGCAGAATCAGACTCCGGTGTCCGGGTGGACTAAAGGGAAACCAAGTCTGTTCCCTTTCTCCTTTTCTCCTACTTCCTCCACTGACCTCCGACCCTCTCCCTAGGGTGCAGCACAGCTTTGTCAGTGTTCCCTGGTCCTGGGCCTGGCTTGGTCCCAGGAACCAGCTCCTTCCAGTACCTTCCTCTTTGGCTGTCTGACTGGAACTAACTGCTCTTTTCACTGCTCAGAGCAGACTAGCTGACTCCTCCCCTCAGGCCTGGATCTTTATAGGGGAACTTGCTTAAGGCAGCAAGTAGAGCTCCCCTTCCAGGTCTGGGGTGGAAGATGTTGTGTGCTGTGTGTACCAAGGTGTATGTCTCTCCTTGCCCTGGTGGGTCCTGTGGCAATCCCCAGCTGGAGTGCCACCCAGCCAATCAACAAGCTTTTTGACAATGGGCACTTTGACAGTCATCAAAGCCTAGCTGAGTGATTTCATGGCTGTGTTTGTGCGGAAAACCACATTACCTGACTCGTATAAAAGCCAGCTCATGGCTTGCACTGCCATTTTGCTGTGACTAGGTTCAATGACGCTGCTTGAGAAAGGGACAGTGTTAGGTTACGGTAGGGGTACACTCTTAACCCCATAGTGATGAAGCCAAATTACATCCTAATGACCCAGCCAAATATTACAATTTTGACCAGTGTCACTTTATAAGGTAATAACCCTGCAACGCTTCAACGTATTCCAGTGAATCTGAAAACGTTTTTAAATGACATATTGGACTTCATGATAGTGGTAAATTCAGAACAATTTTTATTGTGTTTATTTGTGAAAAAAAAAGCATTTACATCAAAATTTACAAAAGCATTTCTTATGGATCACATTTGAAGTGACTTTGAGAGGCCTATGTGACAGAAAACACCCAAAAGTGACACCATTTTAAAACTTTAAAAAAAAAAAATCTGCAGCCTTCAGACTGCTCAAAACCACATTAGAGTACTTCATTTACCCTTCAGAAAATGTTCTTATTTCCACATTTTGCCTCCACTCCCTTTATCCCCCCCACTTCCTATTATAGTTTGATGACTTTGTGATTTTCTGAAAATAACAACTGGTTATGTAACAAGTAACCTTTAATTCATGTCACAAAAAGATGTTATATTCTTTTGTTTTAAAAAAAAACTTTAAAGAATTGATAAAACAAAAAAAAAAGTGTTGATTTAGCACCAAAGTTTTCACATTTACAAGAGGTAACACCAAAAACTGGATCCCCACTTTGTTACCCAATTATGAGCGCAGCCATACCTCACATGTAGACAAAACGTTCTATTTGGAAAGTTCTGTTTGGACAACCAGGAGGGCTCAGAAGGAAAGGAGCAATATTTAAAATAAGGAACACAAATTTGGTTTAAATAGTTTGCAGACACCATTTCACATTTGCAGAGCCGCATGGGGGCCTAAACAGCAGAAACCCAGCACAAATTACCCTGTTTTGGAAACTAGACGGCCTGTTTCACACCTCTGCGCCTGGCAACATCACCTGCACCAGCCTCGTCGCGCTGACGCAGGTGCAGGCGCAGAGGTGATGTGGGGCCGCGTTTACAGCTTTGGTAAACGCATACCTAGTTCCCCCTGTGCGCTGAGCGCGCGCTCTGCCAGTGAGAAGAGCAAGTGAAACTGGCAGAGCGCACGGTGCATCTTCCAAAAACAGATCCATTTTTTTAACATGGGAGCCTATGGGAAACACATCCGTTAACGCATGGTACATATAGGTACCATCCGTTAACGAATCTGTTAACGGATGCAGTAAAAATGCATCAAAATTGACAAGGGGAAAAACTGGATCCAGTAATGCATCCAGTAAATGGATGCAGGCTCCAAAGTGTGGCCCTAGCCTAAGAGTGCTCTTAAAAAATGCGTTTGTGGAGGTCCTCTTAAAAAAGGCTCTGTGTAGTCACTCTGCATCAGGCTCTGTGGGGTTACCCTTGAAAAAAAGAATTGTGGGGGTCCTCTTAAACAGGGGCTTATGGGGGTCCTTTAGAAAAGGGCTCGTTGGGGTCCTATTAA
>JARQOC010003934.1:0-13099 GCA_033576535.1 Allobates femoralis | reverse complement strand
GCTGTTGTCCTCCTCTGCACCCCCTCCTTACCTGCCCTATGTACCCTTAAATTGGATTAAAACTCCTGACACAGTCAGCAACTCTGGTGAGTGCCGCATCTTTCTTTGTTATACATCACTTTCCTTAACATCCAGTATATTATCACAGTAAATTTGATGGTATAAAACAGCTTACACTACAGATAAACGTATTACATTTCTTATATGTACTCTGGCAATCAAAATTAGACAATTTATGATCACTTGATTTTTTTTTTTTTTATCCAGAATGTAATGTACATTGATCAACATTTGCAGGTTTTTGTGTAAGGGGGTACACCATGCCACTAGAACACATTTTTCCAAAATAAACAAAATTTATCAACTTAAAACCTTTAAAGGAAATGCCCATTAGGGCATGATCTTCTGACAAGAGGCAGCAAAGCAACACGCCCTGAGGGCTAAGGAATATGGTCCCTACTCATTATAATGGATAATGAGTAAGTATAGAAACGTTTTTTAGTACTTTTACAGCCAGCATTTAGCAGACAAAAGGATTATGAGAATGATCATAGGATGATGCAGGGACATGTTTTTATAGGTTAGGTGGCTTTTTGGAGGTGACAGGTTCCCTTTAATTGATAGAAAACCTAAGTAGAGAACAGCAATGACTGTAGCACAGAGAAAGATTAAAACTAAATGTTGTGAAGGTTACAACAGTCACCAATCAGGAAGTGTACTGGCCTTTGCTTTGAATTCAGTACATCCACAGCCACAGAACATCACTAGTCTCTCACACTGCTCTGGGGAGATTTTGGTCCATTCCTCTTCTAGTCTCTTCTACAGTACTGTGGCTATTGTGGATTTCCTAGCCATAACTTTGTCACCAAGGATTTTCCAGAGGTTTTCTATTGGGTTTATATCAGGACTCTGGGCTGGCCATTTCCATGTTTCAATGCTTTCTATTTCAAGAAACTACTTTACCCATTTTACTGTGTGACAGGGGGCATTGTCCTGCATGAAAATTTCTGGCTGATTGAGTGCTGAATGCAAGTAAGGAACTACAGGTTGTTGAAGACGCTTCTAATACACACTTGAATTCATTTTGCCATGTAGCCGCATGAGAGGTCCAACCCCTGCAGCAGAAAACATTCCCCAAACCATGACACTTCCTCCACCACCTTTCACTGACTTCTTTACACTCTTAGGGTTCAGTCTTTCTACAGTTTATCGACGAACATAATATTTCCCATCAGACCCAAATAAATTAAATCTGCTTTTATCACTAAAATGAACTGTTAATCACTTCTCCTCTGTCAACCCAACATGCTCCTCGCCAAAGATGAGTCTAGCCTTTTGAGTCTTTCTGCTATTGAGAGGTTTGGTCACTGTAGAGTGAACTTTCAGCTTGTATGACGAGACAGATCCTTACCCTGTTCAGTGCCGAACTGGTGAGCTATTCCAACTGCAGTGTTGAAAAGATTACCCATGGTGATTCTCCACATTATCCTGTCCCTCTCGCATTTATCTTTTGATGGCAACCAGCTTTTTTGGGGGACTTGAAAGAATTTGTGATGTTGTAAAGATGCAATATTCTAGAAATCACAGACTTGAAACAACCTATTCTGTTACTATGGCTGATAGGGTGACTCCTTTGGCCTTCATCTAGACAACGTGATGCCGGAGAGTTTCACTTTGAACATCACGCCAATTTTGCAAAGTGAGTACAAACTGGAAAGTTAGGTTGCCAGTTAAAAAGGGTTTGTCAGAGGGGGGCATGGCCTGGCTGGGGATGCGAGCAGATGCGCGGGGGAAGAGCTCCTCTGACCCCGTGCTAACAACCCTTCTTGCCCGAGGGTTACCAGACATCTGTGCCCGCGGACTGGTCCTAGTGGCTCACCAGACTGAGGAGGACTGTTGTGTGCCGGTGCCCAACATGACAAGGAGGGGCGGAAGGCGAGCTCACAAGATGGCGCCGAGGACTCCCATGCTGCTGGAGAGACGCAGAAGCAGCGTGAAAAGCAAGCGGAGGTGGCGGAGCGGCTGTCCCAATATGCACACTCTGTTCAGCAGAGCAGGCAGCCTTGGTGGATGGAGGGCCCATCTTTTACACATATGGTAACAGGTGCTGGAGAGATGGAGGAGCCACAGGATGGAGAGAGGGTGCTGGGCACAACTGCTGCAATAGCTGCTGCTGCTGCCATTACTGAGGGGGCTCATGGCGTGGAGGAGAGAGAGATGGATAATGGGGGCCAGGAGCCTACTCTCAAGGATGCACTGCAGGCTATAGCCCTCTGTAAAAATGATCTTACAGGACACTTGGGGTCCTTGAAGATGGATATATCCCTCGTCCGTCAGGAAATGCATAAAATCTGGTAGCGCCTTACCACGGCTGAGAGCAGGATCAGTGATCTAGAAGACACGGTGAATCCTATATCTAAGAACTTTAAGGCTGCCACTGATTCTATTGCACGTATACTGAATAAGACGGACGATTTGGAAAACCGTCTAAGGCGTAATAATGTTCTGGTTATGGGAGTGCCCGAAAAGGCGGAGGGCAGAGAGGCCGTAGACACCATCGGGGTGTGGTATGAGAGCTGCTGGAGGAGAGACCTTGCTGAACATGCAATAGAGCTGCCTCCCTTGGGATTAAGTGTCCAGGCCCGGCAGACACGGTCGCCCTGACCTCAGAGCCTTATCACACGGAACCAAGTGGAAGGCCGCCTCAAGAACAACTGACCGAATTTACACTCATCTTGTATTCCATTCCCTGTTGTGCGGTGCACAACAGTGCCAGGTGAGTGTATCCCTGATTAACCCTTATTCTATGTGTGGGATCAGCGTGGCGCAACCTTTTGTTTTACCTTTCATATATCTGCCAACACTTTTGTGAGTGAGCTGAATTAGCTGTGCTGCCTGCTGCATATCCCTCACCTGATGAACTTAGCAAGATTCCTATCACAGACTACAACATTGGATCCTTGAATTGTTGGACCGCTCATTACTCCGGATAGAACTTTTAGCTTTGGACAGTACTTATAATTGTATATTCCTCGTGGTATTTTGGTTAATAATTTGTGGTTGTTATTGCTTGCTATATTTGATTACCATTGTTGGTTCTCATAGGACATGGATTTTTATATTAACAATAGAGAATCTTATAGGGAAAATAAGATCTTAGTAGCCCTTGGTGATAATATTCCCTTAGAAACCGCTGTTAGTGGGATCACCAGAAATAAACTAGGAGAAGAAGATAGAAAGCAACTAATGGTAATCATGAATAATTATGAAAACAAATGCAAAATAGAGATTACGAATCAAATTGATGCAATGTTTTTAAAAAAGTATATAGCTGAAAAAATAATACCAAAGGGATTAAAAATTCCACAGAAATCCACCTACCCTAATGATATTAATTATACCAACACCTGGAATGAGTATATAAATAATTGCTCTGTGGGAATGATGCAGATTCTTCTAAAAAAACGTCTGACATTAGCTGAACAAGCACTACAGGAAATGATTACGATGTGCTCTAGTATTGATCTGTACTCTCAAAGTCAGGAGTTTTTTGAATCCAATATGAAATTAAGTATTAGATTAAATAAATTAGAAGAAGACATTATAAAAAGAAAAGTGAATAAATTTCTCCGTGATAAAAATTTGATAGGTACAAATAACAGTGAACCAATGGAAATTAATCCACCCATAGAAACAGGGTCTAATATGGGTATTAAGACCACTATAAATCAGAAAGGTGATCAAAATATACCAGAAAAGGATTTGGATGAGATTAAAGATCTAGATAAGAGAGTAGATAATAATCAGGATAGAAAGATAAATAATAATAACAGGAACAAAAAAATCAATGAAGAGAAAAAGGCTGAAAAGGATAGTGAGTTAGAACAGGTATTAAAAACGGAAAAACAGAGAATTTTTTATGAACAACATAAAAAAACTCTAATGAATAGGGGTAAAACTGATGATGATAGTAATAATGGGAAAATAGAGAGTATAAAGGAAACAGCGGAACTGGCTGGACTAAATGAAATTCAAGTTCCCAATGATAAAATTAAGAGTAAAATTAATGGTAAAAAGAAGAAAAATAAAACTATAATTAAGACGTCAAATAATGATACTATAAACACCCCTGCTATAGTTTCAGTAGAAACCCC
This sequence comes from Allobates femoralis, assembly GCA_033576535.1. Classification (NCBI taxonomy): domain Eukaryota; kingdom Metazoa; phylum Chordata; class Amphibia; order Anura; family Aromobatidae; genus Allobates; species Allobates femoralis. The sequence continues at coordinate 8,945 of JARQOC010003934.1, read as the reverse complement.
CTTAATAGAGTTATTTGACAATGAAAATAATACCGATCATTTATTAAGCCAGAATGAATACGGCAGGACCGAAAACGACGTGATCACTGACATTTTGGGAAACACTTCGTTTGACTTCTTCTCTCTGCACCCTACTTCACAACAAATTAATACACAAAATTGCACTAATATCTTGGATGACACCTTATACCATATACTTCCCACCACTCCGATAACACTAAAAAATTTGGAAGATAAAATATTGAATTCTTCACTAGGGGGGACTGTAAACACGGTAGTTTTAAATAGTAACACTATGATGGAACAAACTGAAATAAATGTAGAGACACAAGACACATCTAGTAATGTAGAGATCAGTAACACTAAAAATGATAAAAATATGAAAATCACTCAATTTTTTCGGCCGGCCACTGGTCGCAAAGTAAAAAGAAAAAGAGGATTAGAGGACAGAGAGGAAGGGGACCCCTCTCTTGCCCGCATGTCTCCAGAATCAGAAAATATAAGGAAAAAGAAAACGAAACTAGATTAAACATCGATGGGATAAGCCCAGATAATTCAGGTATTTTTAATATTTCAGGTACAATTTTGACAGAGAATGAAATCAAACTATTAAAAAGAGGTCTTTCTTTTTGCCCAAAATCCAAATTAGACCCTTTTACCCTGTTTATGGATTTTAATGAATTTATCAGAAAATTAACAATAATGAGACACTTTTCAATAGAAGAAATGAAAAGTGGTAAAAGAGAAGAACACGAATTAAATCAAAATGAAAACCTAATCAAACACGGAAATGGAATAACAACAACACCAACAGTTGATCCATCTGAGAAAGATCAAAGAACATTTTTTCATGTTAATCCAAAATATAAAAGTAATTTTTTCCCCATACATAAAAAAGGTCCACATATAGAAACTTTCCAACAACTTACACTACAGGCCATTAGACGTATGCATGATACGAAACAGAAGGATAATATTAGTAAAGGTGAAAGATTAGCCATAAAAACACTTAAAGAAAATAAAAATATAATTGTAAAAAAAGCCGATAAAGGCGGTGGAATTGTAATAATGGATGCAGATTGGTATATCAATAAAAGTAAAATAATACTGGAGGATGTTGAATATTATGAAAAACTTGAAACAGACCCCTCAATAGAGATTTTTGAAAAATATACGACATTAATTAAAGCCTGGGAATTAGGTATTTTGAACAAAAAAGAATATAGATTTCTCAATATCACTATTTATAAAACCCCACATTTTTATTTTTTACCAAAAATTCATAAAAATATTTCTGATCCTCCTGGACGCCCTATTATTTCAGGCATAAATTCCATCACCAGTAATTTGTCACACTATATAGATCTTTTTTTACAGAGTTTTAATGTCAAATTGATTTCTTATTTGAAAAATTCTTCGCAACTAATCGATATTCTGAAAAAAAAGTCCTCCTATTCCCGGTGCTATTTTAATCACGTTGGACGTTAATGCACTGTACTCTAATATACCGCACAACCTAGGAATTGGTGTTATAGAGCATTTTTTGTCCACCGATCCAGAAATACCTGAACTCCAAAAAGACTTTTTGATATGGGGTATCGGTTTTATTTTGAATAATAATATATTCACGTTTCAGGAAGATGTATACAGACAGTTGAGGGGCTGCGCGATGGGCACGAGATTCGCCCCCAGTTACGCTGGGCTCTATATGGGGGCTTTTGAGTCTCGGCTCATCGTGCAGTCCCCTTTAGGTAGAAAACATATACACCTATATAAACGTTATATTGACGATTTAGTAATAGTGTGGACAGGCACATTAGATGAGGCTAATATGTTCTTGGAGTTTATTAATAACAATAGCTGGGGCCTGAAATTCACTATGAATCATTCTACTACATCAGTACAATTTTTAGACCTTAATATAAATATTGATAGTGAAGGACGACTGAGCACGTCCACATTTTTCAAAGATGTGGATGTGAACAGTTACCTGCGTTTTGATAGCAGCCACTTATCCACCTGGATTAGGAATATCCCCTATGGCCAATATCTAAGAATTAGAAAGAACTGCACTTTTGAAGACGATTTTAAGAAAGAAGCCATGGTATTAAGAAATAGATTTAAAGAAAAAGGATATCCTAAAACGTTGCTTTGGGATGCTTATAAAAAATCCATGAACCATCAACAGAATAAGACAGATCAGACAGATATGAAAATAAATAAAAACATAAAGAATGGAAAGAAGAAAAATATAAACGGAAAATGGGATTGTAATCTTGTCACCACTTATAACCAATCTTATAGAAGCATATATACATTAATGAGAAAAAACTGGTTTATTTTATTGGGAGACCCCATGATTTCCAAATTGCTCCCAAAAGATCCTAGAATCATATTTAGAAGGTCTAAAAATCTGCAATCTTTGTTAGCACCTAGTAGAATTAAGAACTTAGATCCACACAAAAATCAGCGTGCAAAAAATCAGCGTGCAAAAAATCAGTGTGTAATTAATCAGTATGCAAAATATCAGAGTGCAGATTTTGGGGAAATTGATATAGGATGTTTCAAATGTAACTCATGTAGGTGTAAATGCTGTTCTGCCATTAAACATACTTCTAGATATTTTACTTCTAATATTACAAATGAATCTTTCCCTATAAAACAGAAATTAGACTGCAGATCCAAGTTCGTAGTTTACTTGCTGGAATGCCCGTGCAAACACCAGTATGTTGGTAGAACTATTCAAAATATGCAGAGTAGATTGAACAAACATCGATCTAATATTAAAAATGGTTTCATGAAACACAGTGTGTCTAAACACTATACCGAATTCCATGATAAAGATCCTTCCAGTCTGAAACTGGTCATAATAGATCAGGTTGATGAATATGCAGAAGGCAGACTGAATAAATTGAATAAAAAGGAAGCGTATTGGATTTTTAACCCCTTCACCCCCGAGCCCATTTTTGCTTATTTTAGCCTTAATGCCCGAGCCATTTTTTGCAATTCTGACCAGTGTCCCTTTATGAGGTTATAACTCTGGAACGCTTCAACCGATCCTAGCGATTCTGAGATTGTTTTTTCGTGACATATTGGGCTTCATGTTAGTATTAAATTTAGGTCAATAATTTTTGCGTTTATTTGTGAAAAAATCAAAAATATGGCAAAAATTTTGAAAATTTCGAAATTTTCAAATTTTGAATTTTTTTTCTGCTAAACCAGAGAGTTATGTGACACAAAATTGTTGATAAGTAATATTTCCCACATGTCTACTTTATATCAGCACAATTTTGGAAAAAAAATTTTTTTGGGGTAGGAAGTTATAAGGGTTCAAAGTTCATCAGCAATTTTTCATTTTTCCACCAAAATTTACAAAACCATTTTTTTTAGTGACCACATCACATTTGAAGTCCGTTTGAGGGGTGTACATGACAGAAAACACCCACAAGTTATACCATTCTAAAAACTGCACCCCTCAAGCTACTCAAAACTACATTCAAGAAGATTATTAACCCTTCAGGTGCTTCACAGGAACTAAAGCAAAGTGGAAACAAAAAATGGATATTTAAATTTTTCCAACAAAAATGTTCTTTTAGCCTCAAATCTTTCATTTTCACATGGGCAACAGCATAAAATGGATCCTAAAGTTTGTTGGGCAATTTCTCCTGAGTATATCGATACCTCATATGTGGTCATAAACAACTGTTTGGGCGCACGGCAGGGCTCAGAAGGGAAGGAGCGCAATTTGACTTTTGGAGCTAATTTTCCATTCAAAAAGTGAAATTGCGCTCCTTCCCTTCTGAGCCCTGCCGTGCGCCCAAAGAGTGGTTTATGACCACATATGAGGTATCGATGTACTCAGGAGAAATTGCCCAACAAATTTTAGGATGAACTTTATGCTGTTGGCCATTTGAAAATTTAAAAAATTAGGCTAAAACAAAATTTTTGTGAAAAAAAAAAGTACTTTTTAATTTTTACAGATCAATTTGTGAAGCACCTGGGGGTTCAATATGCCCACTACCCACCTAGATAAGTTCCCTGGGGTGTCTAGTTTCCAAAATGGGGTCACTTGTGGGGGAACTCCAATGTGTAGGCACACAGGGGCTCTCCAAACGCAACATGGTGTCCGCTAACAATTTGAATGGAAAATCAGGTCAACTTGTTAGCGGACACATGTCACGTTTGGAGAGCCCCTGTGTGCCTACACATTGGAGCTCCCCCACAAGTGACCCCATTTTGGAAACTAGACACCCCAGGGAACTTATCCTGATGGGTTGTGAGCATATTGAACCCCCAGGTGCTTCACAAATTAATCCGTAAAAACGAAAAAGTACTTTTTTTCCACTTTTTTTTTTTTTTTTCCCATTTATTTGTGAAGCACCTGGGGGTTCAATATGCCCACTACCCCTCTAGATAAGTTCCCTGGGGTGTCTAGTTTCCAAAATGGGGTCACTTGTGGGGGAACTCCAATGTGTAGGCACACAGGGGCTCTCCAAACGCAACATGGTGTCCGCTAACAATTTGAATGGAAAATCAGGTCAACTTGTTAGCGGACACATGTCACGTTTGGAGAGCCCCTGTGTGCCTACACATTGGAGCTCCCCCACAAGTGACCCCATTTTGGAAACTAGACACCCAAGGGAACTTATCCTGATGGGTTGTGAGCATATTGAACCCCCAGGTGCTTCACAAATTAATCCGTAAAAACGAAAAAGTACTTTTTTTCCACTTTTTTTTTTTTTTCCCATTTATTCGTGAAGCACCTGGGGGTTCAATATGCCCACTACCCATCTAGATAAGTTCCCTGGGGTGTCTAGTTTCCAAAATGGGGTCACTTGTGGGGAACTCCAATGTGTAGGCACACAGGGGCTCTCCAAACGCAACATGGTGTCCGCTAACAATTTGAATGGAAAATCAGGTCAACTTGTTAGCGGACACATGTCACGTTTGGAGAGCCCCTGTGTGCCTACACATTGGAGCTCCCCCACAAGTGACCCCATTTTGGAAACTAGACACCCCAGGGAACTTATCCTGATGGGTTGTGAGCATATTGAACCCCCAGGTGCTTCACAAATGAATCCGTAAAAACGAAAAAGTACTTTTTTTCCACTTTTTTTTTTTTTTTCCCATTTATTTGTGAAGCACCTGGGGTTCAATATGCCCACTACCCCTCTAGATAAGTTCCCTGGGGTGTCTAGTTTCCAAAATGGAGTCACTTGTGGGGGAGCTCCAATGTTAAGGCACACAGGGGCTCTCCAAACGCGACATGGTGTCCGCTAACAATTCCAATTGTTAGCAAACACCAGGTTGCGTATGGAGAGCCCCTGTTTGCCTACACATTGGAGTTCCCCCACAAGTGACCCCATACACATATAATCATATATAATCACACATATAATATAATTACACATATAATTACACAACTGTACCCAGCCTTTCAGAAGGACAGGTCACCGTGAGGCGAGGCCTGGCCTTTCTGCAGGAAGGGATTTGTTCTAGCACCGGAATAAGACCCCCAAAGCCATGGTAAAGACTAAGGGGGCACTTATCGTAGTGCATGTCAGGTTGGTGTGTTGTAGTGTACATCAGGGTGTGTGTCAGGTTGGTGTGTTGTAGTGTACATCAGGGTGTGTATGTCAGGTTGGTGTGTTGTAGTGTACATCAGGGTGTGTGTGTGTTTGTGTATGATGTTGTGGGTGCATGTCAGTCTGGGGTCGTGTGATAGATTTCGAAACATCCAAAGATACACAAACCTGGTTTGTCAGGGCACGTTTTACATTGGGTTTGGACGATCGTTCTGTTCCCCCTTTGATGGCAGACCCGGCACCTTTTTCTTGGCCCCTTCTCTGCAAAATGTTGCCCTGGAACCACGCGGGAATATCGAGTTCCAGGAGTGCTGGGGCCCCCTTCATCTTCTACTCTTCGTCTTCCTCTTTCTTCTCTTGGTCTTCGTTCTCGTCCTCCTTCTTCTCTTGGTCTTCGTTCTCCTCCATTCAACAGGGCCTTGATCACCTTCACCTGGAACTCAAGAAAGGTGTTAGTGGTGTGACCTGCACATCGTGACAGCAAGTATGCATTATACATTGCCATTTGGACAATGTACACGGCCAGTTTTTTGTACCACTTCCTCGTTTTCCGCGTGGCCCTGTAGGGCTTGAGGACTTGATCAGAACGATCAACTCCTCCCATGTTCTTATTGTACCCCAGGACACATTCCGGTTTGTGGACCTGTCCTGGGGTACCTCTGGTGGTGGTGGCCCTGGTGCCGGGACCATGGATCGTGGTCAAGATAAAGACATCCCTTCGGTCTTTGAACTTGACCAGTACCATGTTGCCGCTACATTGAGCTCGGCTCTCACCTCTTGGGAGAGGCTGCTCAATTAGCGGCATAGGGAGATCCCTCTTGTTTCTGCGCACAGTACCGCAAGCGGCGGTAGTTCTGGCAGAGAGGGATCTGAAGAGCGGGACACTTGTATAAAAGTTATCAACGTATAGATGATAACCTTTATCAAGTAGTGGGTGGATCAAATCCCACACTATTTTCCCGCATACCCCCAGAGCAGGGGGACACTCTGGGGGCTCGATCCTCGAATCCTTCCCCTCATACACTCTAAAGTTGTGAGTGTACCCTGAGGTACTCTCACAAAGCTTGTAGAGCTTTATCCCATACCTGGCCCTCTTGCTGGGAATGTATTGGCGGAAACTAAGCCTACCTTTGTAAAGGACGAGGGATTCGTCCACACAAATTTCCCGTTTGGGAACGTACACTTCAGCAAACTTGCTGCTGAAGTGGTCGATGACCGGTCGAATTTTGAACAATCTGTCAAAATTCGGGTCATTACGGGGAAGGCTGTCAGTGTTGTCCCTAAAGTGGAGAAATTTATGGATGGCGTCGAATCTGTTTCGGGCCATCACTTCGCCGTACACTGGAGTTAGAAAAAACTTATCTGTACTCCAGCATTGGCGCATTTCTGGTCTGTTCACAATCCCCATATGAAGTATCAAACCCCAGTATTTCATAATTTCTCCAGAGTCCACAGGAGTCCAAGAAGAAAAGATGGAATCTGGGTTTTGGACCAGAAACTGTTGGGCGTACAGGTTCGTCTGCTCCACCATGAGCCTCACAAAGTCCTCAGAGAAAAAGACTTTGAAAAAGTCAATTTCCCTGAAGTTTGTGGCCTCAAACAGGATTCCTGATTGGGGAATAAAATCAGGAATCTGTGGAGTGTACCGATCAGGGACGGGGATCCACACAGGGGCCCTGGTGCTAGGTTGGGCATGCCTAGCACCAGGTGGAGGGTTACTCACTGACGGCTGTGGGTCTTCCTCCGACTCCTCTTCTCCAGGCTCAGACTCCTCTTCCTCGGACTCCTCTTCCTCTTCCTCTGGCTCCGGACGATCTCTTGTCCTCCGCCGTCTTCGTGGTGGTGGCGAGTCGGTGTCACTGCTGCAGATTTCACTGTCGGAGGAAGAATGTGAGGAATAGTGGAACGTGGGGTCCACTTCCTCACTGTCAGCATCGGAGGCAAGTATAGCATATGCCTCCTCAGCCGAGTACACCCTTTGTGACGTTGATGAGCGGGACGGGCGGGACGGGCGTGACATGTTGTATGTGCTGTGTGCGTGTGTAAAAAAAAAAAAAAAAGTAAACTTTTTATTAGTGTGCGTGTATGTGAACGTTAACTGGTGTAACTTTCGGGACGACGGTCAGTCAGGGGCGGCGGACGACGACAGTCAGTCAGGGGCGGCGGACGACGACGGTCTGTCAGGGGCGGCGGACGACGACAGTCAGGGGCGGCGGACGACGACGGTCAGTCAGGGGCGGCGGACGACGACAGTCAGTCAGGGGCGGCGGACGACGACAGTCATCAGGGCGGCGGACGACGACAGTCAGTCAGGGCGGCGGACGACGACAGTCAGTCAGGGCGGCGGACGACGACGTCAGTCAGGGGCGCGGACGACGACGTCAGTCAGGGGCGGCGGACGACGACGGTCAGTCAGGGGCGGCGGACGACGACGTCAGTCAGGGGCGGCGGACGACGACGGTCTGTCAGGGGCGGCGGACGACGACAGTCAGGGGCGGCGGACGACGACGGTCAGTCAGGGGCGGCGGACGACGACGTCAGTCAGGGGCGGCGGACGACGACAGTCAGTCAGGGGCGGCGGACGACGACAGTCAGTCAGGGGCGGCGGACGACGACAGTCAGTCAGGGGCGGCGGACGACGACAGTCAGTCAGGGGCGGCGGACGACGACAGTCAGTCAGGGGCGGCGGACGACGACGTCAGTCAGGGGCGGCGGACGACGACGTCAGTCAGGGGCGGCGGACGACGACGGTCAGTCAGGGCGGCGGACGACGACGGTCAGTCAGGGGCGGCGGCGACGACGCAGTCAGGGGCGGCGGACGACGACGGTCAGTCAGGGGCGGCGGACGACGACAGTCAGTCAGGGGCGGCGGACGACGACGTCAGTCAGGGGCGGCGGACGACGACAGTCAGTCAGGGGCGGCGGACGACGACGGTCAGTCAGGGGCGGCGGACGACGACGTCAGTCAGGGGCGGCGGACGACGACGGTCAGTCAGGGGCGGCGGACGACGACGGTCAGTCAGGGGCGGCGGACGACGACGGTCAGTCAGGGGCGGCGGACGACGACGGTCAGTCAGGGGCGGCGGACGACGACGGTCAGTCAGGGGCGGCGGACGACGACGGTCAGTCAGGGGCGGCGGACGACGACGGTCAGTCAGGGGCGGCGGACGACGACGGTCTGTCAGGGGCGGCGGACGACGACGTCAGTCAGGGCGGCGGCGGTCAGGGGTCACTCGGGCCAGGACACGCGGTCAGGGGTCACTCGGGCCAGGCAGCGGTCGGTCAGGGGGTCACTCGGGCCAGGCAGCGGTCGGTCAGGGGGTCACTCGGGCCAGGCAGCGGTCGGTCAGGGTCACTCGG
>JARQOC010003933.1:0-13109 GCA_033576535.1 Allobates femoralis | reverse complement strand
GTGTATAACCCGAGGGTGGACCCCGTAAGGTATACAGCCCCCAGCAGTGTGGTATACAGCAGCCTCCCCAGTGGTATATACAGGCCCCAGCAGTGTTACAGCAGCCCCCCCAGTGGTATATACAGTGGTAATACAGCAGCACCCCATGGTGATACAGGTATATACAGCAGCCCCTGGGTAGTATACAGCAGCCCCAGCAGCCCCAGTGGTAGTATACACACCCCCCACACCCCCAGAGGTATTACAGCACCCCCCAGTGGTAGTATACAGCGCCCCGAGGTATATACAGCAGCCCTTAGGTAGTATACAGCAGCCCCCCAGGGGGTGTATAAGCAGCAGCCCCGGGGGTGTATACAGCAGCACCCAAGGGGTGTATACAGCAGCACCCCAGGGGTTATACAGCACACCCCGGGGGTGATACAGCCGCCCCGGCTGTATACAGCAGCAGCCCCGGGGTATACAGCCCCCCCCATCAAGGTCCAGGGCCCCCCCCCCTTGCGGGGGCAAACCCTGTAAATAAAAATCATACTTATTATTTACTTTACGGGTTTTTCCCCGGAAGGGGGCCCCTGGCCCTTTTGGGGGGGGGGGCCTGTATACCCCCGGGGGGGTATACAGGTATATAAGAAGCCCCAGTGGTTTTTAACACACCCCAGCACCCTCAGTGGTAGTATACAGCAGCCCCACAGCCCCAGAGGGTTATACAGCGCCCCAGTGGTAGTATACAGCACCCCCGTGGTAGTATACAGCACCCCCAGAGGTATATACAGCAGCCCCGGGGAGTATACAGCAGCCCCAGCAGCCCCAGTGGTAGTATCAGCAGCCCCAGCAGCCCCGGGGTAGTATACAGCAGCCCCAGGGTAGTATACAGCACTCCAGAGGTTATACAGCAGCCCCAGTGGTAGTATACAGCACCCCAGCAGCCCAATGGTAGTATACGCAGCCCCAGCACCCCAGTGGTAGTATACGCAGCCCTAGCAGCCCCAGAGGTATATCAGCACCCCAGTGGTAGTATACAGCAGCCCCTGTGAATATGGGGCCCCCAGCTGTGTATACAGCAGCCCCAACTGTATACAGCTCCCCAGTGGATACAGCCCCCCCCCGTGGTATACAGGGCCCCCCCTTCCCTTGTGGCAGACCTGTAAAAGAAAATCATTATACTTATCGTGTCGCCCCCGGGCCGCTCTGTAAACCCGTCACCAGCTACTCCGGGTCTTCAAGCTTCAAGCTTCCTTCTCCGGCGCACAGACAAGACGTCATTTCCTGTGCGCCGGAGAAGAAAGCATGAAGCCCCGGGAATAGCACGGTGACAGAGCGGGGCAGCGACACAAAGTAAATGAATCTTCTTTTTCAGGTCTGCCAAGAGCAAGGGGGGACCCTGTTTACCAGGGTGGGGGGGGGGGGGGTGTATACCACTGGGGACCGTATATGGACTCGTGTATTTAAACCGAGGGGGGGGTTTTCAGCACTTTTTTGTGCTGAAAAACTCGGCTTATACACATAATACGGTTTTCAATTGGGAGAGAGTTTTGTGGATTTAAGTAAAATGGAATCCCTTTGGGGGGAAGTGATTAGGGTTCGAAAACATCCAATAGTTCGAGTCTAAGAAGCCTTTTTTTAGTGTGGATATTTAAGTGGGGGTTTGAGGCCATGGTGCTATTGTAACGTCAGGGCTAAATTAAAATTCCCATTTTGAGCAGCTCTCCATTTTTTAAATTTTATGGATCAGAGAGCCCGTCTATCTAAGAAACAAATATGGACCTTATTAGGGGGATATAAATTGGCTATGATATAGTTTGTTGTTTAGGTAACCGACCACGTCAAGTACTTCCCCTTTTTGGTCTATGTGTTTGAAAAAACTGAAAGGAAAACATATTTTTAAAAAGGGGAAACCCGTCACCCACAAAAACCACCTAACCTATCAATACATTTTTCCCGCACCTTCCTATTATCATTATAACTATCCCCCCTCTTGCTAAATGCTTGTTTTCAATGTTTTTAAAAAAATTTTTATACTTACTCATTGGGTAATAAGAGGGGCCTATATCAATAGTCCCCCCGGGCGTGTTGGGTTTTCAGCCTCCATGATCCCTTTTTCACCTCCGATGGGCAGATGTTTAAAAAGATTCATCTCTGGCCCCGCTTCTCGTGTGCTTCTGCTTCTGGGTCTGCCCTCCCCTTCTGCATTCACAGCAGCAAATCATTTGTCCTGACATCACTCCAGATTCCTCCCCTTTACAAAACATAAAACACCACAGTAGGAGGGTGCCCAAAAGAGAGGCAAAGGGGGAGGGGAAGACCCAGTCAATAAAGTCCATCTAGCCACAGTGACTGCCTCCATGGCTTCTAACTGTATGTTTTACAAGGATATTTTCGGGGTACACAGCACACAGACACATGAGGGACCCCATCCCTGTTTGGGCAGCAGACATGCTGCATTCAGTGCTGCATTTAAATTGCCATGCAGCAGGGGGATGACAGGTCCTCTTTAATGATGATAACCACTCCTGACATGTTTTTCTCATTTAAGGCTTTGAAGATGTTGGCGAAGTTTTTGTTCTCAATTTAGGGGTGGTTTTCTTTAGTTAATTTCACTTCTTGAAGACATATAATGTCAGCCTTATTTTTGTAACTTCCTTCCTTGTAAGAAACCCTTTTTCTAGGGCTATTGAGGCCTTTAACATTGAACAAGATTAATCTAGTGCTCATCCCTGGAAGGTCTGTTAGTTTTCTATGAAAGGGAAATTTTGGGCGAGCTTAGAGTAGCGGGAAATTTAAGACATGGGCAAACCTTGTGGGGGGAGAATTATACAAACCTTCTGCAAAAAAAGGGGTTTAATACAAAAAAGGAAAAAAAATTTGTGATACTTAACTATGCTGTGAAAGAAGAGGAAGGGAAGAGATTAATAAAAAAACAACTAAATAAACTACCCGTATATACTCGTGTATAAGCCGACCCCCCTACTTTTGCCCCCAAAACCTGGGAAAACCTATTGACTCGTGTATAAGCCGAGGGTGGACCCCAGCACAGGTATACAGCCCCCAGCAGTGTGGTATACAGCAGCCTCCCCAGTGGTATATACAGGCCCCAGCAGTATTATAGAAGCCTCCCCAGTGGTATATACAGACCCCAGCAGTATTACAGCAGCCTCCCCAGTGGTATATACAGACCCCAGTGGTAATACAGCAGCCCCAGTGGTAATACAGCAGCCCCAGTGGAAATACAGCAGCCCCAGGGGTAATACAGCAGCCCCAGGGGTTAATACAGCAGCCCAGTGGTAATACAGCAGCCCCAGTGGTAATACAACAGCCCCAGTGGTAATACAGCAGCCCAGGGGTTATACAGCAGCCCAGGGGTTATACAGCAGCCCCAGGGGTAATACAGCAGCCCCAAGGGTACACAGCAGCCCCAGGGGTATATAGCAGCCCCAGTGGTAATACAGCAGCCCCAGTGGTAATACAGCAGCCCCAGTGGTAATACAGCAGCCCCAGGGGTTATACAGCAGCCCCAAGGGTAATACAGCAGCCCCAGGGGTATACAGCAGCCCCAGGGGTATATAGCAGCCCCAGGGGTATACAGGCCCCCAAATGCTGGCACTTGCCCCCCTGTGTGGTAAGGGCCCCCCTGCTGCTTAACTTACCATCCCTGGTCTTCTGCACTGTACCGCACCGGTCTCCTGTGCTCCGTCCTCCATGCTCCCATCCGGCTGCATCCGGGATCCTGGCCGTCGCCGTTACGATGACGTCATCGTGCGACGGCCGGGGATCCCGGATGCAGCCCGGCGGGACTCGGAGCATGGAGGACGGAGCACAGAAGACCGGCGGTGCAGAAGACCGGGGATGGTAAGTTAGAGCAGCGGGGGGGGGCCCTTACCACACAGGGGGCGAGTGCCAGCATTTGGGGGCCATTACCCCCCAAAATAATGTGTGAAAGATCTTTTTTTTTAAGTATACCGTATTGACTCGTGTATAAGCCGAGGGGGGAACTTTTCAGCACAATTTTTGGGCTGAAAAACTCGGCTTATACATGAGTATATACGGTTAATTTTTTTTAAAGTGTGGGCACTCTTCATGGGGTCTTCTTGTCTTTTTCCTGAATTTAGCAGTGCTATGTGAGTATGATGCCTACATGTGTCACTCACACCCTGTTCCATTCCAGACCCTGTGCCATGCATTCAGGCTGCACCTTTGTCCAATTTTTATTGTGGGTCAATTGATGTCACTTTGGTGGTGTCTGACCCTAATTTTTTAAATGTGAAGAATCTTTTTGGGGTCTTCTTCTTATCTGTTTCCTGAATTTAGCAGGGTTCTCTGAGCACCATGACAGCACCTGCAGCTTGAATTACTGGACCAGGCCTTTCCCCATGCATCCCATAATGCAAAATTTGTTGAAAATTTTAATTCTGGGGGAATATATGGCACTCTTCCGGGTATTTTTTCCCTAAATTGAGCTGTTTTGGCAGCTTTTAAGCCACTTTGAAGCTGTTTTTTGAGGTCCTTTATTTTGCCTCCAATGGATTTCAACGGGGCTCATATGTTTCGGTGAACTGTTCGTCGAATTTGTTCAATGAACATTGCTCATTTGCGACCGAACAAAAATGGAACTTCCAAAACTTCTGAATTTGGGAAATTCATGCAGAACGTGTTTACACATTTCAGCTCTCATTTCACAGTCATGTTGTTACATGAAAGGTGTTGGGTTTACAATAGGTTACAATAGGTGCTTGTAACATACATCGCTCTGCATCTATTACAGTTACAAGGACATTTTTCCTCAATAACGGAAAAAGGTAGAGCATTGTTTGTAATGACACACTGTTCTCCTTTCCTTCACAATATAGTGATCAATTAGATCTGGGTGAACTGTTTAAATACAAATTTTTACATATCACACGGGAGAAAGCTGGAAAGCTGGAAGCTCTTTGGTATATTCTTTTTCTCCACTACATAATGTCACCTGCTTATGATTAGTCATCAGGGCCGCCATCAGGGCCTCACAAGCCTTACTTAAGTCAGGGGCCTATGATTGGCTGGGAGCAGGGGGGCCCGGTGAAGCTGAATGGCCCCCCCCTTTTATTTCTAGGCTGATCGGCCCGGGGCAGAGGGCGGGGTGATACAATCTCCTCCGTTCAGGGTTGGGCCCTTTGTAGCAGTGTTTTTCTGATTGGCAGAGGGTGGGGTCTGTGTGCAAGTAACCAATCAGTAGCACTGCCAGACAGGGCCCGCCCACCATGGTCAGCCCTTAGACAAGTGCGTCTGAAGCCGTTGTCTCCAGAGTGGGGCGCTGCAGAGAGATGCCACACTTTGATTGGCTGCTCCTCCCTCAGCTGCTAGCCTACTCCCCTCACTTATGTCTGCCGGAGAGCATTGTGGGGGTGGGAAATTCATCCTCAGCCCTGCTCTCCTCCAGCCATCCTGACAGCCTGTGATTGTCCATCAGTGACTCAGGCTGTGATAGAAGCCCTAGCAGGATGTCAGCAGTGTGAGTATGACTGCACTTCTCCATACTATGTGCAAGGTCAATCTGCAGGGGGGATGTGAGGGGAGTATTGAGGGACAACATCACCCTCCTGTGGACTACGTCGGAGGTTTAGTGTGAGTCCTAAATGTCTTCTGTTTCATTTCTAATAAAATATTTTTTTCTCTGTGTTGTGTTTTACTTTACCATTTGCTAGAAATTCATGGTGGCCATGTCTAATTGGTATGACTCCATGAATTTTCGGCTTAGTGCCAGCTGGTAATACAAATCTGGCCTTAACCCTTTATTATCCAGCATGCAACTGCCATCAGTGCTGCTGGACAATCCGGGTATAGCGCCTTGAAATGGCACTAATAAACAATGCACCATTTCCAGAAGCAGCTGCAGGCTGCGGTTTTTAGCATTGGGGACCCAGAATGCTTGGGCCTTACCATACTGAGAATGCCAGCTGACAGTTGCCTGGTTTTACCTGGCTGGTGATCAAAATACAGCAGCCCACACATTTTTTTTAACATTTTTTAAAAATAGTTAATTAATGAGCTTCCTGTATTTTGATTGCCAGACAAGGTAAAGCCAGGCAGATGGGGGTGGCAGCCCATAACTGTCCGCTTTATCTGCACTAGTAATCAAAAATGCTGTGGAGCGCTACGTCGTTTTTATTTATTTATTTTTACATTACTTTTAATGTCAGTTAATCTGTGTAGGACCCAACAGCTAATCACGAAGCTGTCACAGAGTGGTCGTTTGTGATTGGCTGCTGGAATAACTTGAAACCAGACCATACATTCTAGCATCTAGAATGTATGGGCAGATTCCAGGGTACTCCAACAGCCAATCACAGACGCCCATTCTGTGTGACAGCGTCTGTGATTGGCTGTTGGGTCCCTCACACATATAGTAGGGTAAAAATAAATAATTTTAAAAAATGATGTAGCATTCTGCAGTATTTTTGATTCTCAGCGCAGATAAAGTGGACAGCTATGGGCTGCCACCCACATCTGCCCGGCTTTACCTTGGCTGGCAATCAAAATGCAGGGAAGCCCATTTTTTTTTTTTTAATATTTAAAAAAATAATACAAAAAAATGTATTTTGATTGCCAGCCAGTTAAAACCAGGTAGCTGGGGGCTGGGATTCTCAGGGGTGGTAAGGCCCAAGCATTTTATGTCCCCCATGCTAAAAACTGCAGCCCCCAGCTACCCCTCGAAATGGCACATTTATCATAGCGCCATTTCTAGGCGCTTTACCCTACTTGTCTAGCGGCCCTGGTGGCAGTGGAATGTTGGGTAATAATGGGGTTAATACCAGCTTTGTATTCTCAGCTAGTACTAAACCTGAAATTCATGGTGTCACACCAAATTAGATGTGGCCAACATGAATTTCTAGTAAGCAGTAAAAACAGAACACAACACAGAGATTTTTTTTATTAGAAATAAAACCAAAAACACATTTAGAGTCTACATCTTTATTAAAAAGAAAAAAAAATTCTCAGTCGATGTAATCCACAGGGACAGCTCTGCTACATCGCTCTGTATAGACAAGCATCTATACAGAGTGAGAAACAGGCGACACTGGCAGTAACAGTCAAAGTTCAATCGAGTTCATGGCTAATCCATGAACTCAGGCGAACCCTGACGTCACCGTGAACACTGCCGACACTGGCTGAAAACAGCCCAGTGCCAAGCAGTGGAGTGAATAACCCTGGAAGTTAATGAGCAGACCCAGAAGTAGAAGTGGCCGGTTGACAGCGGGACGGGAGGATGCGCCGCAAGACCAGTAAGTATAATTATAATGTTTATTAATAACGTGTTTTTTTTTTTTTTTTTACAGCACCTGAACCCGAACTGTAACACATGTTTCCCAGGGAAACCTGTGTTCGGGACCTTGTGCACTAACACTATGTGTTCAGTACGGGTCCAGAACTTTACAGTCCAGGTTCGCCCATCACTAGTTATCATCATGAACAGGAAACATGTAACATAGTAACATAGTAACATAGTTTTTAAGGTTGAAGGAAGACTTTAAGTCCATCTAGTTCAACCCATACCCTAACATGTTGATCCAGAGGAAGGCAAAAAAAACCATGTGGCAAACTAAGCTCCACATTGGGGGAAAAAATTCCTTCCTGACTCCAGATTATGGCAATCAGACTAAATCCCTGGATCAAAGTCCTATCAAAGAATCTAGTATGTATAACTGATAATATTATAGTTTTCAAGAAAGGCATCCCAGGCCCTTCTTAAATGTTAGTAGTGACTCACTCATTACAACATCATGTGGTAGAGAGTTCCATAGTCTCACTGCTCTTACAGTAAAGAATCCGCGTCTGTGATTATGATTAAACCTTTTTTCCTCCAGACGTAGAGGATGCCCCCTTGTCCCAGTCTCAGGCCTAAGAGTAAAGAGATCATTAGAAAGGTCTCTGTACTGTCCCCTCATATATTTATACATTATTATAAGATCACCCCTAAGCCTTCGTTTTTCCAAGCTAAATAACCCCAAGTTTAATAACCTGTCTTGGTATTGCAGACCCCTTAGTCCTCTAATGACTTTTGTCGCTCTTCTCTGGACCCGCTCTAGTTCAGCTATGTCTTTCTTATACACCGGAGACCAGAATTGTACACAGTATTCTAAGTGTGGTCGCACTAGTGACTTGTATAG
Organism: Allobates femoralis; assembly: GCA_033576535.1. NCBI lineage: Eukaryota > Metazoa > Chordata > Amphibia > Anura > Aromobatidae > Allobates > Allobates femoralis. The sequence continues at coordinate 4,971 of JARQOC010003933.1, read as the reverse complement.
AGGTAAAATTATGTTCTTCTCATGAGCATCTATGCCTCTTTTAATGCATCCCATTATTTTATTTGCCTTTGCAGCAGCTGCCTGACACTGGCCACTAAATGTGAGTTTGTCATCTACCCATACACCCAGGTCTTTTTCAGTGACAGTTTTGCCCAGTGTTTTACAATTAAGCACATAATTATACCTTTTGTTTCTCTCTGCCCAAGTGCATGACTTTACATTTATCCCCATTAAAGCACATTTGCCATTTAGCAGCCCAAGCTTCTAGTTTACATAAATCCTCCTGTAATAAAAATTGTCCTCCTCTGTATTGATTACCCTGCAGAGTTTAGTGTCATCTGCAAATATTGAGATTCTACTCGTATGCCCCCTACAAGGTCATTAATAAATATATTAAATAGAAGCGGGGCCCAACACTGACCCCTGTGGTACCCCACTGTTAACTGTGACCCATGTAGTGGTAAGTTAATGCCCTTAGTGAAGGATGTCTCCTAATACCCCCTTCATGTTAGTGGAAATTTGCATAGAAAGTTTAGAAGCAAATATCACTATAGCAGAAATAAGAGAAACAAATGTTTGTTTTATTCAGATCTCCATCTACTATATCATGATGTGTGTAGTTATGTATGTAAAATGTGGTCTACAGTTCTCTTTAAGGCTGAAGGCACACTGATCCCTCACAAAACGCCGCGTTTTTTGAAGCGCGATATTGATGCGTGTTTGATGCGTGTAGTAGTGCGAGTGTGGTGCGAGTGTGGTGCGAGTGTGGTGCGAGTGTGGTGCTAGTGTGGTGCTAGTGTGGTGCTAGTGGGGTGCTAGTGGGGTGCTAGTGGGGTGCTAGTGTGGTGCGTTTGAGATTTTTTCATTCCTACTGCGATCCGACAAACTAGCACCCTTCTGCTGGTGTCAAAACTGCACTGATTTGCTGCCACTCATTTGTCAATGGGGTCACTTGTGGGGGAGCTCCAATGTTGAGGCACACAGGGGCTCACCAAACGCGATATGGTGTCAGCTAACAATTTGAGCTGATTTCCATTCAAATTGTTAGCGGACAGCATGTCACGTTTGGAGAGCCCCTGTGTACCTCAGCATTGGAGCTCCCCCACAAGTGACCCCATTTTGGAAACTAGACCCCCCACGGAACAAATCTAGATGCATAGTGAGCACTTTGAAGCCCCAGGTGCTTCACAAATTGATCCGTAAAAATGAAAAAAATATTTTTCTTCCAAAAAAATCGTATTTTTTTATTTTTACGGATCAAATTGTGAAGCACCTGTGGGCTTCAAAGTTCTCATTATGCATCTAGATTTGTTCCTTGGGGGGTCTAGTTTCCAAAATGGGGTCACTTGTGGGGGAGCTCCAATGCTGAGGCACACAGTGGCTCTCCATACGCGACATGGTGTCCGCTAACAATTCCAATTGTTAGCGGACACCATGTCGAGTATGGAGAGCCCCTGTTGTGCCTCAACATTGGAGCTCCCCACAAGTGACCCCATTTTGGAAACTAGACTCCCCCAAGGAACAAATCCAGATGCTGCCACTCATTTGTCAATGGGGTCACTTCTGGGGGAGCTTCAATGTTTAGGCACACAGGGGCTCTCCATACGCAACATGGTGTCCGCTAACAATTGTTAGCGGACACCATGTTGCGTATGGAGAGCCCCTGTGTGCCACCAGCATTGCCACCAGCGCAAGGGCAACTGGAAGAGTTGGGGTACAGCACCAGAAAATGGCACCTCCAATGAATGCGCTATTTTCTGGGGGGGCTGGGGGTTGCAATTTGCAGCGTGGGGGGGCCCACAACATTTGGTTTCCCCCCACGATGAGGATTGCACCCCCCCAACTGCCAAGTTTCCCCTGGCGGGGCAACCAAGAATATGGCAAAGCTCCATGTCATTTTTTTTTTTTTTATTGGTAGAAGTAATAAAAAAAAGACTGGGGCCTTCGCCATATTTTTGTCCAGCCCAGGTACAACTTGGCAGCTACGGACTCCCCACCAACCCCCAGCCCCCCTCGTTGTACCTTTTGGCTGGAAACCAAAAATATACAAAGGGCCCATTTTTTTTTTTTTTCTAAACAAATTCTAAAAAAAAAAAATTCGGGGGCTCCCCCACATTTTTGGTCCAGCCAGGTACAACTAAAAGCCGGGGGCTGGAACCCCGCACCCAGGGAGAGGCCCAAGATTCTGGGCCCCCCATGCGCTTTTGGAACCCGCAGCCGCCCCAGAAAATGGGCATTCATTTGAAGGCCATTTTCTGGCGCTGTGCCCTGTTTCCAGTTGCCCTGGTGGGGTGGAAACGGGGTAATAAAGGGGTTAATGCCAGTTTTTATTGGCAGCTGGCACTAAGCCCGAGATTCATAAATATTGGGGGCCAATGTTAGCCCCCGCCTTAGGAATCTTTGAAGTAGTCAAAAATACACACAAGAAAAATCTTTTTATTTGGAAAAAAAAAAAACAAAATTAGACTCCATCTTTTTAGAAAGATCCGACGGTCCAAACAAAAGGTCCCACGACGCTCGTCCCCGACGTATCCACAACGAAGGTCCCACGATGCTCGATCGCCTCTGCTCAGAGATTGCAGCAAGGGATTCAAGTGTCCTCTTCGTAAAAAGCCTCTGGGGTCAGAGTTATGGTTTGCACTGTATGAAAATGATCTGTCATACATTTACACCATGGACTATTGATCACTGAGACTAGAAGAGGACACTTGTACCTTGTTGCAAACCATCCATCCACCCATCATCCACGCATGTACACATCCATTCGTGCCACACACCCCCACATGCAGTCACACATCCATCCATGCACGCATCCACGCACGCACCCACACATCCACTAACCCACGCATCCACACACCCACCAACGCACACCCTCAACGCACCCACTAACCCACGCATCCAAAACATCCACTAACCCACTAATCCATGCACCCACACCCTCCACTAACCCACACACCCATGCATCCACACATCCACGCATCCATACACCCACACATCCCCACCCACACATCCACTAACCCACGCACCCATGCATCCACTAACCCACGCATCCCCACACCCACTAACCCACGCACCCACACACCCACACATCCACTAAACCCACGCATCCACTAACGCACACATCCCCCGCACCCACTAACCCACGCATCCACTAACGCACACAAACCACGCACCCACTAACCCACGCATCCACACATCCATGCACCCACACATCCCCCTAACCCACACATCCACTAAATACACATCCACTAACCCACGCACCCACACACCCACCCCACCCCCCACACCCACGCATCCCCCACACCCACGCATCCACACACCCACGCATCCACACATCCACACACCCACACATCCACGCCCCCCACACACATCCTCACACCCACGCACCCACTAACCCACGCATCCACATACCCACGCATCCACACACCCATGCATCCACACATCCACTAACCCACGCACCCACTAACCCACGCACCCACACACCCCGCATCCACGCACCCACGCATCCACGCACCCACACATCCACTAAACCCACACACCACGCATCCACACACATCCTCACACCCATGCCCCCCACACACCCATGCACCCACACACCCACGCACCCACACACCCACGCATCCACTAACCCACGAATCCACTAACCCACGCATCCACACACCCACACCACCCATGCATCCACTAACCTACCCACATCCACACACCCACACATCCCTAACCCACGCATCCACTAACACACGCATCCACTAACACAACGCATCCACTAACACACGATCCACTAACACACGCATCCAAATTTAACACACGCAAACCATAACCCAACGCACCCACACACCCACGCATCCACGCACCCACACATCCACTAACCCACGCATCCACACCCCACACACCCATGCATCCACTAACCCACGCATCCACTAACCCACGATCCACACATCCACGCACCCACTAACCCACGCATCCACACACCCACGCATCCACACACCCACGCACCCATGCATCCACTAACACACGCATCCATAACCCACACATCCACGCATCCACGCACCCACACATCCACTAACCCACGCATCCACACATCCCACACACCCATGCATCCAAATAACCCCCGCATCCACACACCCACGCACCCATGCCCCTCCACTAACTCACGCATCCACTAACACACGCAAACCACTAACCCACACATCCACGCATCCACGCACCCACACATCCACACATCCACTAACCCACGCATCCACACACCCACACAACCCCCTGCATCCACTAACCCCACGCATCCACTAACCCACGCATCCACACACCCCACGCACCCACTAACCCATGCATCCAAAACACCCACGCACCCACGCATCCACTAAACCCACGCATCCACACACCCACGCACCCAGCATCCACTAACCCACGCATCCACTAACCCACGCATCCACTAACCCACGATCCACACACCCACGCACCCACGCATCCACTAACCCACGCATCCACTAACCCACGCATCCACACACCCAAGCACCCATGCATCCACTAACCCACGCATTCCACTAACACACACATCCACGCACCCACACACCCACGCATCCACACACCCACGCACCCACCCAACCCACGCATCCCCACACCCACTAACCCACTCACTCAATCATTGATTGATTCATTCATTCATTACATACGGTTACTTAAACCTCGGGCGGAGCAGCACTGGAGGAGGGGCGTTCCGCGAGGAGAGGAGGCAGAGCGGCGGCTACACCGGCGGGGGGTCGGACCGGGGATCGAGGAGGGGTTTTGGGGGAGTTTTGGACACGGGGGGGTGGGGGAGGGGGCGGGGATCGAGGGGGCGGGGATCGAGGGGGCAGGGATCGGGGGGGGGGGAGGGGGAGCGGGCTCCTCCCCCGCCGCTGCAGCGCGGGGCTGAAGCCGCAAAAGACCCCCCAAAGGGGGGGTGGGGGCCATCCAGAGGAGGGGGAGGGGTAG
>JARQOC010003932.1:0-13111 GCA_033576535.1 Allobates femoralis | reverse complement strand
AAGGGCCCATAAACAGTGTCGGCAGAGAGGGGCCCATGACCAGTGTCAAACAGAGAGAGGCCGTGAACAGTGTCAGATTGAGAGTGGGCTACAAACTATGTCAGATAGAGAAGGGCCCATAAACAGGGTTAGATAGAGAGGGATCCAGTGTGTGGCAGAGAGGAGCCCATAAAGTGTCAGATAGAGAGTGACCCATAAACCGTTTGAGATAAACAGTGTAAACATAGAGGGCTCCATAGACAGCATCATAAACCCCTAAAAAAGTGTCAGGAGAGAGCATCCCGTTTAGTTTCAGTTAGGAGCGCCCCACAAACAGTGCTAAGTACAGAGGGATGGTGGCAGACAGAGAAGGCCCAAAATAGTCTAATATTTATTATGCCTTCCTTATATAGCTACATCATATTCCACAGCGCTTTACATACATCACTAACACCGTCCCTATAGGGGCTCAAAATCCATATTCTCTATCACTATATCTTTGGAGTGTGGGAGGCAACTGGAGAACCTGGAGGAAACTGGAGAACCCAGAGAAAACTGGAGAACCCAAAGAAAGCCAGAGAACCTGAAGAAAACTGGAGAAACCGGAGGAGACTTGAGAACTCAAAAGAAACCGGAGAATCTGGAGGAAACCGGAGAACCCCGAGGAGACTGGAGAACCTGGAGGAAACTGGAGAACTCGCAGGAAATCCACATAAACATGGGGAGAACATACAAACTCCTTGTAGATGTTTTCTTGGTGATATTTGAATTCAGGACACCCAGTTCTTTGAAGCATTAAATATAGATGTAGCCATGAGAGATAGAGAGGCCCCCATGCACAGCGTGAAGCTCAGAGGGCTCCCATACACTCTCATCTGAGAAAGTTGGAGCGATTACACCAATGACACTCTGATACCAGTTTGATCAGTATCAGTTTAGTGTGAACTGATTGTCTAGTTAGAGGGCTCCATAAACCATGTCAGATAGGGAGGACCTCCATAAATAGTATGAGAGAGTAAGAAATCTATAAACTATGTCACAATAGGAGACCCCATAAATAGTTTCAGAGGACCCCATAAACCAATTCATTTAGACAGCGCTTCATAAACAGGTTCAGGTCCCAACAAGAAGGGGGGCACTGTTAGACCTAATATTAACCAACATGCTGGACCTCATATCAAATATACGGGTTGGAGGTCACTTGGGTAATAGTGATCACGAAATAATAAGTTTTCATGTATCCTTTAATAAGGTACAGTTAGGGCCAGAAATATTTGGACAGTGACACAAGTTTTGTTATTTTAGCTGTTTACAAAAACATGTTCAGAAATACAATTACATATATAATATGGGATGAAAGTGCAAACTCCCAGCTGCAATATGAGAGTTTCCACATCCAAATCGGAGAAAGGGTTTAGGAATCATAGCTCTGTAATCCATAGCCTCATCTTTTTCAAGGGACCAAAAGTAATTGGACAATGGACTCTAAGGGCTGCAATTAACTCTGAAGGCGTCTCCCTCGTTAACCTGTAATCAATGAAGTAGTTAAAAGGTCAGGGGTGGATTCCAGGTGTGTGGTTTTGCATTTGGAAGCTGTTGCTGTGACCAGACAACATGCGGTCAAAGGAACTCTCAATTGAGGTGAAGCAGAACATCCTGAGGCTGAAAAAAAAGAAAAAATCCATCAGAGAGATAGCAGACATGCTTGGAGTAGCAAAATCAACAGTTGGGTACATTCTGAGAAAAAAGAAATTGACTGGTGAGCTTGGGAACTCTAAAAGGCCTGGGCGTCCACGGATGACAACAGTGGTGGATGATCGCTGCATACTTTATTTGGTGAAGAAGAACCCGTTCACAACATCAACTGAAGTCCAGAACACTCTCAGTGAAGTAGGTGTATCTGTCTCTAAGTCAACAGTAAAGAGAAGACTCCATGACAGTAAATACAAAGGGTTCACATCTAGATGGAAACCATTCATCAATTCCAAAAACAGACAGGCCAGAGTTAAATTTGCTGAAAAACACCTCAAGAAGCCAGCTCAGTTCTGGAAAAGTATTCTATGGACAGATGAGACAAAGATCAACCTGTACCAGAATGATGGGAAGAAAAAAGTTTGGAGAAGAAAGGGAACGGCACATGATCCAAGGCACACCACATCCTCTGTAAAACATGGTGGAGGCAACGTGATGGCATGGGCATGCATGGCTTTCAATGGCACTGGGTCACTTGTGTTTATTGATGACAAAACAGCAGACAAGAGTAGCCGGATGAATTCTGAAGTGTACCGGGATATACTTTCAGCCCAGATTCAGCCAAATGCTGCAAAGTTGATTGGACGGCGCTTCATAGTACAGATGGACAATGACCCCAAGCATACAGCCAAAGCTACCCAGGAGTTCATGAGTGCAAAAAAGTGGAACATTCTGCAATGGCCCAGTCAATCACCAGATCTTAACCCAATTGAGCATGCATTTCACTTGCTCAAATCCAGACTTAAGACGGAAAGACCCACAAACAAGCAAGACCGGAAGGCTGCGGCTGTAAAGGCCTGGCAAAGCATTAAGAAGGAGGAAACCCAGCGTTTGGTGATGTCCATGGGTTCCAGACTTAAGGCAGTGATTGCCTCCAAAGGATTCGCAACAAAATATTGAAAATAAAAATATTTTGTTTGGGTTATGTTTATTTGTCCAATTACTTTTGACCTCCTAAAATGTGGAGTGTTTGTAAAGAAATGTGTACAATTCCTACATTTTCTATCAGATATTTTTGTTCAGCCCTTCAAATTAAACGTTACAATCTGCACTTGAATTCTGTTGTAGAGGTTTCATTTCAAATCCAATGTGGTGGCATGCAGAGCCCAACTCGCGAAAATTGTGTCACTGTCCAAATATTTCTGGCCCTAACTGTAAATAAGTAGAGGGGCTACAAGGACACTAAACTTCAGGAAGGCAAATTTCCAACTGGTGAGAGATGATCTTAGTGCAATAAACTGGGACAATGTCCTGAGACATAAAGGTACACAAAGCAAATAGGTGATGTTTATTAGCATCCTGAATAGGACCTGTGCACAGTATATACCCTTTGGGAATAAACATGCTAGAAATAGGAGGAAACCACTATGGCTAAATAGAGCTGTAAGGGGTCTGACTCACCCCAGCGGGGGCCATTGGGTGCTCGAAACCAGGGCCTCTCGACGTAGATGCTGTCACGGTGGCGTGACCCGGTCCGTGGTCTCCTATTGGGCGGTCAGTAAAAAGGGGGTTTGAAAAGGGGTAAAAAAGGAAAGTAAAAATAAAATAAAAAGAGTTTATTATGATGCCACCCGTGGAAGGAGGCCGGTAGGAGCTGCTACTGCTATGCGGGACCTCTGGGGATGATGGAGTTGCAGCTGTGCTGGTATAACTCCCCACGGGAGGAGCAGGTCCCCAGGGCAATCATTAGAGTCTATGGGGGTAGTAGGCTATTAGGGTTGCAGGACTTAGCGTGCGTAATGATCGGCAGATACAGAAATGGTAGTCTCTGTTACCTTTACTGAAGGGAGTAGCAGATTCGTCCAGGGTACTGTCCACAAGAGGTTTTAGGGGTCCGGAGCCTGGAAGCAAGTTGGGGTCCTCCACACCCAGCGAGTTCTAAGGCCTCCCTATTGCGCTGCTCTTGGTGGGTCGTGGCTGCCTGTAGCTATGCTGCGACCCTCTTCTCTCCTGTGTGCTGTCTCTGGCCCGTATGACAGGCGACTTGAGCCCTTCTTGGGTTACTCTCCACTGGCTACTTCTCCCTGAGCTCTCTGGTGCTGCTGTGTCTCCTGGGCCTCGTGGTGGGCAAGCCACTTGGAGTCTCCTACCTTCCGGTGTTGGCTGCTGCGCCTAGAGTCCCTCACAACCTCAGACCCCAGTGTCCGCTCCTGGGCTTAGTACTGGGGTGAGCCGGCACTGGCTTTACTCCCCAGACCTCCTTCTTCATTTTCTCAAACCCTGTCCTGAAGGTCCCTCATGCTGGCTAGTCTACGTCCCGGGACAAGCCTTACTCTGCTCCAGTCCACAAGACCTCTTCACAGTCCTCCTGGGAACAGAACTGCCTAACCCCACCACCAGACCAGAATTTATAGGGGGGGACCTCCCCTTAGGTCAGGTTTCTGAGCTCCCCCCTCTTGGCTGGCATTGGGAAGGTGTTGTGTGTGTGTGGTTCACCTGATGTGGCTACCTTCCCTTACTTCCAAGCACAGCATGGTCCCCAGGGGAAGACAACGCTATTGTGGCAACCGGACCCTGCGGTGCCTCAGGTGCAATAAGTGACAAAAAGAAAGCATTTAGGGAATTAAAGAAAGTAGGTAGTGATGAGGCATTAAATAAATACAGAAAATTAAATAACATCTATAAAAAGCAAATCAAGGCAACAAAGATTGAGACAGAGAGACTCATTGCCAGAGAAAGTAAAACAAATACCAAAATATTCTTTAACTACATAAATAGTAAGAAACTAAAAAATGATTGTGTTGGCCCCCTTAAAACTAGTCTGGGTGAAATGATGGATGAGGATAAAGCCAATATGCTAACTTACTTTTTTTTCAACAGTGTTTTCACAAGAAAATCCCATGACAGACAACATGATCAGTGATAACAAAAACTCTCCTTTAAACATCACCTGCTTAACCCAGCAGGAAGTACGGCACCGCCTAAAAATCACTAAAGTTGACAAATCCCAGAGCCTGGATGGGATACACCCCAGAGTACTGCAGGAATTAAGTACTGTCATAGATAGACCATTACTTTTAATCTTAAAAGATTCCATAATAACAGGGTCTGTACCACAGGACTGGCATATAGCAAATGTGGTGCCAATATTCAAAAAGGGGACAAAAACTGAACTTGGAAATTATAAGCCAGTAAGCTTAACCTCTACTGTGGGTAAAATCCTAGAGGGTTTTCTAAGGGTACCGTTACACGTCGCAATCTCGGCTGGCGATGTATGGCGATCTAACGTGCGCGCTCACGTTTTTGATGGTCGCTTCAGATTGCCAATGGCGGCATCACACACTGAAATTTCGCCCTGAAACTAAGTCAATGTGTTGCTCCAGAACTCGCCTCACCTACAGCGGAACCAATCTTGCCTCATTCCATCGCTGCTTCACACGCCGTAATCTCAAAGGCAATGTGGGCATACATGTTCAGCGCGGAGAGGACATAGGCGTGCCACAGTGGTTTACACCACGCCCCATACGCGCTCATTGGAAAACGCAATAGCGTTACGATTGGTCAGCCTGCTCTGGGAGGCTGGCTAATACATGACGCCATTGTCTATCGGAGTTTGCGCACTGAGTTTGCAGACAGTTATGTAGCTGAAGATGTGTGTGGTGCTGAACGGACAGCTCTACAAATATGACGCAGTGTCAACTGACAGCCAATGGGAACACAGTAGCCCACACCAATCATCTCAGATGGGGCGCGGACTACAGCATGCTCAGGCACGCCTACCTGAAATCATAGACAACGCTCTTTCCATCATTATCGCCCTGTCGCACGCCACAACACGGAATTATCGCCTTAAGGATTGCGGCTGATTACTGAGCACTGTTCTGGAATCAGGCGATGGTTGAGGGGCGATTTATCGCCGTGAAATTCCCAAATCACATGCCGTAACCGTGAGGCAATTTCACGGCGATTGCTCCGGGGTGACATATCGCCTTTATGATTTCCAGGCGATATTGCGGCGTGTGACAGTACCCTTATGGTACCTTTACACGCCGCCACAACAGGATGGATACAACCCGCTACAGGCTACAAATGTAGCTTGTCGCGCCAATATCGCCCGTAGTAGCGGCGTCTGAAGACGGGACGACACAGCCGGCTACAGATACCTCTGTATCCGTGCACTGCCCATAAACATATGGCTACATCGCCGATTGTAGCGAGCTGTATCGGCGTGTAAAGAAGCTACAGAAGGGAACTCGGGACATCCGGCGATGTAGCTGCAATGTGGCTAAGGCGTCACCCAGGCTCCGTGATACCGCGCCCCTTCAGCGATCATTGGTGGAAGATGCTGCGTTACGATTGGCCCTTGCCTCACAGCCCTCCATCTTGGATGAGCTGTCCCTTCAGCACTACACATACGCGCCGTATGCACGATCATATAGTAGTACAATTACGCGGACACACACTTGAACGTAAAATCATAAATGGCCCATGATCTACATACAGTGTGCACATCCTCTCAACACATGATAACGAATAATGCTGTACACAGCGCACAAGTGTGTGTTACGTACCGCTCTGGCTTATTGCACAGCAGCTGCCGTAGAAGTGTTCCGGGTCTGGCACTGCGCGCAGCGCGCACACAGATGCACACAATCCCATAGCACATCGGAGGAGATTACTCAGTAGACAGATCAGAGCCGTGTTGTAAGGACTGCACTGTGGGTCTTCTGCAGTAGGGGCCGCATAAGTGTGTCGGGCGGGTCACTGCGCGTTGGGCTACTTATAAAGGTGCGTCACCCCGACAGCGGCCGTAATGACGTCATGACGTTGGTTTCATTTTCACTCTGCCTGCAAGGTGCCAGCCCCGCCTCTGCACACACCATAGCAGTCATGGCAGCCGTGCACCGCGCCGCAACATGGGGGATGGCGGAGCTGATCATCCTCATTGATCAGTGCGACCGTCGGGACTATTGGGGCCACCATCACCACCGGCACCCCAGGCTGCGCAATCGGTGCACCGTGCGGCGGATCCAGCGGGCCCTGCTCTGCCAACTGGGGGTACAGAGGACAGTCAAAGCGATCCAAAAAAAGATCGCTGACTTGAAGCATAAGTGCCCAGGTCGCATACTGGACATCCGTGCCAGGATTGCCAGGCTGCGTGGTGAGTAATTGTTGCCCCAAAACACACACCGCCACATGTGCATGTCCCACAATACACAAAAAATGATGGAAACATATGACAAGGGACAGTGTGGCCTACACAATCAAACACATCTTCACAGTGTTGTGCTCATACAGTCAGCCCTAAAAATGTCTCACACGCACAGTACATGCATACAACATGAGTGTATGCATCCAGCATCACCTGGTTCATGCTAAGTAAGACTGGGGTCACACACAGATATCTGCCCACATATTGTTTGCAGATCTCTGTTTGCAGTCAAATCATGGTCACATGTTTACATTTGGAGACAGCCTCAAAATGGAACAATGTGTCCATGCTTTCACTGCAACCAGAGATGTGTGAACAATATCTGGCCACATATCTGTGTGTGTGTGACCCCAGGCTTAGCCGTCAAATATATAGCCACACAAGCTCTTTGTAGGACAACAATGTGTAGGCATGATCTTATTACGTCTTTTATGTTCAAATATCAAACTAGATGCTGAATCCTCATCAGAAGAAGGGCCCCATGCCCCACCCCCAGGTGGCCCATCAAGAACCCCGCCACATCAGGCTCAAGTGGCACCCTTGTCCCCAGGGTCAACACCTTCCCCCGGGCCTCAGGAGCCAGACGTGCCAGCACCCAGCGGGACAGAGGACGTGGAGGACCAGTCAGCACCTGGCAGCCCGCTGGAGTGTGACCAGCTGTCCCCATCTGCCTGGCTGCTGGAGGAACACATCACCTCCCCACAGGAGGCCGAGGAGCTGCAAGTACCTGGCGGCCCAGAGGAGTGTTGGCCCCGTAGCCCAGGACCACTATTACCCCTGAACCACATAATGTGGCCACGGAGCCCCAGCCCGGGAGTAACACCACCTCCCACTGTCTCCAGCTCAGTGGCGAGTCCTGGGGTGACCATGTCCCCACACAGTGACTATGGTGGTAAGTGTGTTATGTTGCCACAGACACCCTGCACACTGTTGCTTAAATTTCATCTGGGCCCAAACTATTTATGTAAACAAAGTAAACCATGTTGGTTCACCATTTTTGCAGATGGTGAACGTGCGGGCTCATATGGATGGAGCTTGACCCCATCTCCCTCCCCGTCTGATGGTGAACTGGATTTGGAGGAACAGGGTAAGTGGATGGTTGTGGCCAGTCATGACTAACCATCAGCAGTGACGACTGTGTACTAAAGTGTGTGTTTACTCCCAATACAGGTGCCCCTACCATGGAGGAATTCATCCAGGCCCATCAGGCATTTGTGGCCCGTTTGACCACGGCTCTACAGCGTGGCCTGCAGGACCTTGCCCGCCTGGCTCAAATGCTGGCGGCCCTACACCCACACCATGGATCACACCCATGAATTTGAGGGATGCATTGTATCCTGGCCAAACATGGCCCCACAAACAGTTGTCCTTGTTGGACCCTAAAATTTTCACACGTTGGCTTGTTGCCTTGCAAAAGTGAAAATATTTTTATTGTTTTTTTTGCCCCCGTTGGGCTCTTTTCTTATAGTGTCCCACATTGGGACCATCACAAGTGTGGACTGGCTAGGCCAATCTGCCCTACAATCCCTATACTGTCCCACATTGGGACCATCACAAGTGTGGACTGGCTAGCCCCATCTGGCCTAACCATTCTGTGTATGATGGCAAATGTCTGTGACACATGTATGTTTACAATACAATGCTGTTGTAACTTTGTTGTACGCTCCTTCATGTGACCTTACTAATATTTGGTGACCAAACCTCACCATAAGCTAACTATGTGAGGCACATCACAACATCCCTTTGTGAATGTGCTAAGACATTCCAAATGAACCGATGCTGATCCTGCTCAGCGAGCAGTGGCCCATATTGTGTGGCTTGGGGAAACCTATTATTGGCCACAATACCATTCACCCACAAAAACCCCCACAATCCTTATTCCTAAATGAATACACAATTGTGTGAATCAAACAATTTTAATCCAGCCTGGATATAAAACTAAATCACAAAGAATATGATGTTTTTGGAAAAAAATACAAAAAACAAATTTAGGGCAAAAGTCAATCCAGAAAATTAACAAATCAAAGGAGATTCCTCAAATTATAAAGTCCAGACTGCCAATTCTGTGCATTGGCTACTAGTGTCCAACTTATTCTTCCTCTGTCGGCTCTGACAATGCCGGATCCCCCCTCCTCTCAGGGCAGCCCCGACCTGCCTGAGAGCGTCTTGTTGAACGACGACGTGTTGGGGGGGGAGGGGTTGACTGTGGCGGGGCCGGTCTTCTCACGGGCCGAGATGGGGCAGCTGGTGAAAGGGGCCACAAGGTGTGTTGCATGGGGGGGGGGGACGTGGCAGCCCCATTGAAGGGCCCCATCATCGGCAGCATCAGCGGCATTGTGGAAGACCCTCAGAAGGATCTTTTTCTGGAGCGGCTCCATCCCTCGCATTCTGTCGCTCATGTAGAGGGCGTCGCTGTCGATGTGGGTCCGCTGTTCATCCAACAGCACGCGTCGGGCCCAGGTCGCCAGCTCCATCTCTGGTGGTGCAGGACGTCGGCGTCGACGGATCCCGGAGCTGGGACCTGGGCCTGGACCCACATCACTCGCCCCGCCCTCCTGCTCAGCCCCAGATGTCATGGGCTGAGCATCATCAGCGACAGAATCCTCGGCAATGGAGCCGTCCTCTTCTGGGGCCTGTGGGTGGAGAAAAAAAAAAAAAAAACCATTAGTGAAGGCAATATCAACTGTATACATTCACAACAGGACTCAATATAGCACTCCCACACACACCAAGGCCAACTATCAGAATGGAAAATGATGAATAACACAGTAAAGCAAAAAAGGTTCAAGACCCCAACACCAGTGGTTCTCCTGTACACTCACCTCGACCATTCCAGGAACTCAGCTCAATACATAATTAGGTGTTTGTCACGGAGCCGTACCCCAATATTAGGACATGTCACCACAACACCTTGATACTGGGGGCTGTGCTGCCCAATGACACATATTGGTCACCTTTCCATTAGGACTCCTATTATGGTGAGAATCCACCCCTCTGTCAACTACCTTTAACCCACTGGCAACAAAGCCAACACACATGTGTGGCAGCACCATTAACTACATGGTACTATGTGGCTGTTTGAGAACAAACCACCTGCTATCTTGAAACCCTTAAATAAGTAACCTAAACATACCAAGATGTTGTGGAAGAAGCAACATTGCAATACGGCTGGAAGCATAGAATTGAAAAGTCTTCCAAGTCATGGAAGGAGGGCAGAGAGATTGACACCCCAAGGTTTGCCGCAGCAAGGAGGAAAATATGCCAACAAATTTGGTGTGAAGGATTTATAGAAGCACACATGTGAAGGAAACATTGTGGCCCACCACTGTCACACAATTACCCACCTCCTGTGGCGCAGATGGTGATGCAGCCGGGCCTACATGGGACGCAGCAACGGGGCAGTTGGTCGTCGTTTGATGCGGGCGAACCTCGCCCAGGATGAAGGTGAAGAGGGGAGAGTACCATAGGGTAGGTGATGGTACCTCCTCAGCTCCAGCCCCTGAGCGACGGCGCTGGTACAGAATGTGAGCCCGCATGAACGCCGACCTCATGTTTTTGATCTTAAGTGCCACCATATGCTGGTCCCACGTCTTGCCTACCCTTGGCTCCAACCGATTTGCCAGAGCCACAAGACTCCTGTAGGCCTCGGCCCTCGCTGCCCGATTTTTATATTCGGGCAGCGAGCTGCGCCACAAACACTCGTGCCGCTGATACTCCGTGAGAAGCTGGGATTCCAATTCCACAGTACCCCTCGGCATCTGCCGATGACAAAACACACAAAAAACACACAGTCACAACACTAGCCATACCGACATTTCAAAACTTGCCACAATGATACACATAATCATTAACTTTCTACAGGGATAATCTATGCAGCTATTTTGTGGAGTGAAACTGGGCATGAGTGGCCCATTTTCGCTATCTCAGACCGCTACAAACTCAAACACATGTATGCAGCCAATATCAAGCACCGGATATCGGTGTCCACCTACAGATGTTTCAAACATGATTTAAGTCCCCAATGTACCTATTGCAACACACCTTGACACGGTGTGTGTGTACATACCGGTAGAGGGCAACATGTGACCAAACACGTTGTGTGCTAACTAGTACCTGGCCAGTGTCCAAAATGGGTAGGGGTCAGTATATGAGAAAGGCGGCCTGGGTGTGTGCCAACACTGCACATACTACATGTAATGTGCACCCAGATGATCATGTAGGTGTTCCTCCAGACGTGGAAGTACCATTTGAACACATGTACCCAACATCCCTGGAATGTCCGGCACAATTCTACCACCCCTGAAATGTTGATGTGAAGTACCAGCCAAAGAAATAACACCTTGCTCTTTTGCCATTGCCAAAAAGCAGAAGGTGCAATACATACTTACACTATATAAGTAGAGGCACTACCTGGCTATTGTGCGACACAGAATAAGGTACACATATTTAATATTACGTGTTAAATATTTGCATGCCGCATGAAACATGGCCATACACACATCGCCTAAGCTGCCTGTGCCAGAACCAGCTGCGTTCATTACATTTTCTTAGAAACCGCTAAAGAGGCTTACCGTCAGAGCAACAGAAGTCAAACAGGACACTAGTAGCTCAATGCACATCGACGTCTGGACAAGGTGCAGTGGCCATTGACCTGCCTTTATAGTCCGGGAGACCAATCACAGCGGACCCAATTATGCACATCCTAATGGGTCACCTGGGTGCGGATTAGACGTCCGCTAATTGGTGGAGATCGCTGAATCGTGATAGGTTGGCGGCCCTTTAAAAGCTGCCCATGCCGCCAAACATTACGCTTGCTGGCCAGACCCATTAGGTAAGTTTTTGTGGACACACATGGAATTTGCGCAGGGTGGGGTGCATATGTTGATGTCCTTGGAGAGCGCCGGAGACTGCTGTAGCAGCCGATATAGGGCTTTGTATGGTTGGGGACGAGATATAGTGTACTGTGTGGATTAGGATACGGCATTTTGTGTGGGCCTTGACACTTTTGTTGAGATACATTGCTGTGTTTGTTTCCAGACGACATACAGGAGAATGGATGCATGACTGTAGACAGAACTGTGTCACTCATGTCGACTGGATCGATTTCTGCATACTGCTTGTGGCCAATGGAGACTGTGTCCAACGGGAATGGGATGACACAGGGCTTTGAGGTGTGGCGCGCCAGACATGGCATAGATGTGTATTAAAAATGACACCTTACAAAACATATGAAACCATGTCTAAGCATCCGCAGTCATGTGCAATGTTGTTTGGTTCATGTAGCCTTTCCTCAACCTTCCATATCGTGGTACGTCACATTCGTTATTCTTCTCATTTTTACTGTAATCAATTGACATTATGGGCTGTGTAATGGATTATGGGACGTGTTTGAGCAACATTATTGGTGACACATGTCCCTTTCTAACTCACCTAGGTGCAGATGTGTGAATTTTGGGACCTCCCATTGACGTTGATGTAGAGGAGCCCACTCTCAATCGCCGTGTTCCATGTTGTTTGGGGTGACTACTGTGTGTTTGGCGTCCTTGCTTCAGGGTTGTGTTTTGGGCCCACACGAGAGATCCCATCCTCTTGGCTATAGTGTGTAATGGAAAAGAGGTGTGGCTTGCTGAAGCTGCTGACTTGCCCACATTTTGGTCTATGTACTCATGTTGTGCTTTCTCATCTACAGGTGCTGATATTGAGGATGCAGAATATCCATGACCGCAATGTTATCGTGGCTCTTGCGTTGGTGGAAGAGCAAATGTGGTATCAGGATCGGTATTAAAGGCTGATGAGGCGCAGACAGCGGCGGTTGTGGGCCCGTGATTGGCTTCTGAGGCGGGAAACCCGGGGACACATGCAGCTGTTGCGGGAGCTGGAGCTTAACTGTCCTGATGATTACCGAAACTATCTCCGTATGCCCGAGGACTGTTTCACCTTCCTATTGGAGCGTGTAGGGCCAATGATAGCGCGTCAGGATACTATTATGCGGCCATCAGTATCAGCTGCTGAGCGGTTGGCTATCACTTTGCGGTTCCTGGCTACAGGGCAGTCCATGACATCCCTCACATACGTGTCACGTGTCTCCCTGCCCCTGCTGAGCCGCCTGATCCCTGAAACGTGTTGGGCCATCTGGAGAGCTCTGCAGCCAGCCTACATGAAAATGCCTTTAACCGCCGCAGAATGGCTGGAAGTAGCCCGAGGGTTTGAAACCCGGTGGAACTTCCC
>JARQOC010003931.1:0-13118 GCA_033576535.1 Allobates femoralis | reverse complement strand
CCCTCTGGGGATCAGGCGTCCGTTCCCCTGGTTTTTAACACGGCCCCTCAATGGACTGACGTTCTATCTCAGTCATTGTCTGTTTCAGTGGCCAGGGCAGTGCCACGAGCTATGTCACAATCCGTAGCCTCTATGACTAAGCCCATCATTCAGGCCATCACGGCCGGACGCGGCGGCTCCAAGCCTCGGCCCAACAGGCCCTGAGCCCGGACCAGAAACTAGGGAATCAATGTGGAGGGTTCTCATCGGTCCCGGGTCCGTCTCTTCCTCCTGGCCTTACCAGGCCCTCTCTGCCTCTTGGTGAGCCCTGCTCCAAAAGACAGAGACCCTTCCCCCTCCTCTGGAGGGTGAGGAACAGGACCCTTCGTCCTCTGGCTCGGAGGCGGCCTCGGACTCGGTCCCGGAAGGGGACGCTCTGGCTGACAATAATGCCATTCTTCGTCTTCGGCTCCCGACACTCAGTCTGTGCAGCGAGCCAAGGTCTCACTCAGGGATCTGAAAAGACCTGCCAACGTCTTCTCCGATCACCCTGACTTTTCAGACTCGGTGCAAAAGCCTAGAGCTTTTCCGGCCAACACCACGGATCCCAAGTATCCGTTTACCGGCAATACTATCGGGCTGGTCTCAACCTCCTTAGGTGGACCCGGCGGTGGCCAGATTGGCAACTAGTACCACAACTTCCATTGCCGACGGCTCGTCTTTAAAAGACTCGGCAGACCGTCAGGTTGAACTGTTGTCCAAGTCCTTCTATGACGTGGTCGGCGCTGCGTTTCCTCCCGCTTTTGCAGCGGCCTGGTCTCTTAAAGACGCAGTTTACGCCAAGACACGCCACACGGCACCTGAGGTGTCTCTCCTCCTAGACCAAATGGCTATGGTCTCGAACTAGCCTCTTTACGCCGTGCTTAACTCAGCCGGTCGTTCCGCATTGGCAGCAGCCAAATGCCCTTGCCATTCGGAGAATTCTCTGGCTTAGGGATTGGAAGGGGGTTGCTTCTTCCAAGAAGCATCCTACAGGGATTCCCTATACAGGGGATCGTCTTTTAAGGGAACGTCTGGACGTACTTATTAAGGACTCACATGGAGGCAAAAGTACTCTTCTGCCACAACAGAAAGGTGGAACACCGGCGCAGCAAGAGCTGCCAGGTTCCGTTCCTTTCGTTCCTTTCATTTCCCTGGCTGGTCCTCCAGACAGAACGTTTCGTTCCGACACGGCCCAGTCCTCCCGAGGCCAGGGTTCTTCCTGGCGCTTCGCCCGCAGTAATCCTCTAGTCTGAAGCCGTCCAAGCCAGCTGACTCGCATGGCTCCAGCTCCGCACACAGAGTCGGGGGCGAATTGTCCCTCTTTCGGGACGTTTGGCTTTCCAACGTCCTAGACCAATGGGTGCGAGATATTATCTCTCACGGCTTCTTCATAGGACTGTACTCAGTTCCCCCAAGCTGATTCTTCATGACGTCTCCCCCTCCCGCCAAGATCCGCGCTTTTCTCCGAGCGTTGGAATCTCTGAAGCGGGAGGGAGTCATTGTCCAGGTTCCGTCTTGGACCGGTTTCAGGGATTTTATTCAAATCTCTTTATTGTACCCAAGAAGGACGGGTCCGTCCACCCTGTGCTGGACCTAAAACTCCTCAACAATGTCTCCAGGGGAATTCTTGGCTTTCATAGCCATAAAGGATGCATGTCTACACATCCCATTTGCCCCAGCTCACCAATGGTTCCTGCGCTTTGCGATTGGAGACGACCATTGCCAGCTCATGGTTCTCCACTTCGGCTTGGCCACCGCTCCACGAGCACTCACCAAGGTGATGGCCTCCGTAGTCGCCTTGCGGCACTCACAAGGTCTCTTGGTCCTCCCTTACTTGGACGACCTCCGGGTCAAGGCTCCTTCACATCAGGAATGCCAGCAAGCAGTGTCCGCGACGCTGTCGATGCTCCGGAGGTTCGGCTGGATAGTCAACCTCCGAAGTCGGTCCTCGTGCCCACCCAGAGTCTGGGGTATCTAGGCATGCTGTTCGACACTCGTGCGGCACTGGTACTTCTGCCTCACGAGAAGGTCGTCTCTCTCCAAGCAGGTGTTCGCTCCGTCCTCCTGCCTCACTTGTACTCCATCAGGCATCTGATGCAGATCCTGGGAAAGATGGTAGCTTCAATCGAAGCAGTCCCATTTGCACAACTGCATCTGCGTCCCCTTCAGCTGGAGATTCTCCGTGTCGGGGACAAGAATCCGAGGACCCTGGATCACAAGATTTCCCTGTCCCTCGAACCTAGGGGATCTCTCCAGTGGTGGCTGACAGATCAGTCCCTGTCTCAGGGTCACTCCCTCCTCCCGCCATCTTGGTCGGTGGTCACTACGGACGCCAGTCTCTCTGGCTGGGGAGCGGTGTTTCTTCACCACAGGGCCCAGGGTACTTGGTCTCCACGGGAGTCCTCCCTTCCCATCAACATTCTGGAGATCAGGGCAGCGTACCTGGCTCTCCTAGAGTTTCAGCCGCTCTTAAGCGGCCGCCAAGTGGGGATCCAATCAGACAATGCGACGGCCATCGCTTATATAGATCATCAAGGAGGCTCTCACAGCACCCTAGCGCTGCTGGAGGTTCAAAAAATCCTGTGCTGGGCGGAGACCACAGGCTCCGCCATCCCTGCGGTCCACATCACGGGGGTGGACAATTGGGAAGCAAACTATCTTGGCCATCAGGGTATGGACCCGGGCGAATGGTCTCTCAACCCAAAAGGGCATTGGCGGCGGACGCTCTGGTCCAGGCTTGGTCTCAGTTTCGTCTGCCATACGTGTTCCCAACTTTGGCTCTGTTGCCTCGAGTGCTCCGCAAGATTCGGGCGGAATGTCACCGTGTGATTCTATTCGCACCCACTTGGCCCGGGAGAGCCTGGTTTCCGGAACTGCTCCGCCTCGCCGACGGCGACCCGTGGGGCCTGTGAGATCGTCCAGACCTTCTCTCTCAGGGTCCGTTCTTCCGCCACAATTCTGCGGCGCTCAGGTTGTCTGCTTGACCCCTTGAATCCTGGGTCATAACAAATCGGGTCTTCCCCGGGAGGTTCAGGACGCCATGACGCAAGCTCGTAAGCCTGCCTCGCAAAAGATTTATCACCGGACGTGGAGAATTTTTCTCTCCTGGGATTTTACTAGAGGCCAATCTCCGTGGCCTTTCTCCTTGCCGACATTACGTTTGTTTCTCCAGTCGGGGCTGGACTCTGGTCTTGCCTCGAGTTCTCTGAACGGACAGGTGTCAGCTCTCTCCATCCTTTATTCCAAACGGCTGGCGAGGCTCCCGCAGGTTCGCACATTTATGCAAGGGGTGGCCCACATTGTCCCTCCTTACAAGCGTCCGCTAGATCCTTGGGATCTTAATTTGGTTCTCTCGACCCTTCAGAGACCTCCGTTTGAACCTATCTCAGGTATCCCTTTGTCCACCTTGTCACACAAGGTGGCATTTTTGGTGGCTATCACCTCGCTTCGGCGGGTGTCTAATTTGGCGGCATTGTCATTCAAGTCCCCATTCTTGGTGGTGCATCAGGACAGGGTGGTCCTGCACCCCGTTCCCTCTTTTCTACCGAGGGTAATCTCTCCTTTCCACCTCAATCAGGATATCTCTCTTCCGTCCTTTTGCCCAAACCCAGTTCTCAAGGTTGAGAAGGCTCTCCACACTCTGGATTTGGTTAGGGCTCTGAGGGTGTACTTGTCTCGCACAGCTCCTCTCCGTCGGACGGACTCCCTTTTCATTCTCACGGCCGGACGCGGCAAGGGCTCTTCCGCTTCCAAGGCCACAATTGCCCGTTGGATTAGGTCGGCTATCTTGGAGGCCTATTCGGCCTCGCACACGTCGCCCCCAGCGGGTCTCAAGGCGCATTCCACCAGGGCTGTGGGCGCCTCCTGGGCTTTGCGGCTCCAAGCCTCGGCCCAACAGGTGTGTCAGGCTGCCACTTGGTCAAGCCTCCACACGTTCTCAAAGCATTACCAGGTACATGTTCATGCCTCAGCGGATGCAGGTCTGGGCAGACGCCTTCTCCAGGCGGCTGTTGCCCACCTGTAAATGTCTGAGTTGCCTTTCAGGGTGCAGTGGTTTTTTCCCACCCAGGGACTGCTTTTGGACGTCCCACTGTCAGGGTCTCCCAGATTTGGACGACAAGAAAAAAGAGAATTTTGTTTACTTACCGTAAATTCTTTTTTCTTTAGTCCTTAAATCTGGGAGACCCAGCACCCTCCCCTTTATTTTTGCCCTTCGGGCGTACCTGTGGCTCTTTTAAGCACATAATCTCTGTTGGCCATGGTTCTGGCCTTATACCTTTCCTGTTCGGCCCGTTGGCCGGGAATTTGGTTTACAGTGCAATGTTTTCCTCCTACTGCTCATATACCAAACTGACAGTATTCCTGTAGAGGGCGTATATGCTGCAGGGGAGAAGGAGGAGTAAATCTCTTCTATATTTGGTGTGACCTCCAGGGGGCAGCATATAACACCCACTGTCAGGGTCTCCCAGATTTAAGGACTAAAGAAAAAAGAATTTACGGTAAGTAAACAAAATTCTCTTTTTTTTGAGTGGTGAAAAGGATTTGTTTTTTGATCCATTTTTGACTGCTGCGTTTTTTCCCCCATTTTGAAGGGCTGCTATGCGAAAAACGCTACTGAAGTTGACGTCATTTTCCAACGCAGAGCTCTACTAAAGTAAAAAAAACTGATCACTTTAAAAGAGCACAGTCTGAATGGTAAAGATGAAAACCCATAGACTTTGCTGGGCTATCATTTGCACTGTAAAAAAAGATAAAAAAACGCACAGTGTGAATGTAGCCTAAGAGAATTGGGTAAGGGTGTGTTTATGCTAATTGTAGATTCTTGAATGTATGTTTCCTGATAATTGGCCAGTGTAAATAGTGTTAAAGCTGTAAACAGGCTGCCAATCGCAAAACAGAATGCTCTTTTGCTAGATAAAGTAATTTTTAAGCTTGTAAATGGGGCATGTGCTGGCAAGAACAATGACTGTCTATGAACTCAAGACAATTGAGTACAAGAAGCGCTCATTGTGTCTAATGCAACGTTTCTATGGTTCAAAAACAGTGGATTTTCAGCTGAGTGTTTGTGAAAAACCGCTGCATTTAAGGGTACCTTTACACGTCGCAACATTGCATGCAATTTCACTTGCAACTTACTGGTTGCAGTGAAATCATGGACACATTCTTCTATTTTGTTGCTGTGTACAAATGTAACAATGTGTCCATGATTTCACTGCAACCAGTAAGTTGCAAGTGAAATTGCATGCAATGTTGTGACGTGTAAAGGTACCCTTAGGGTAAGTTCACACATACAGTTTTAACCTCGGTTTAGCAGCGAAAACTGCTGGCGGTTTAGCATAGGTTTTATTTAAATTTATGTAAATCCTTAGCAGCTTTAGGACTTACAAGTAACCCTATGCAATTTAGAAACAGCTGTGCACACATAGTCGGTTTATGTGAGCGGATCCGCCAGCGGTTGAGCGGTTTCCGAGCGGTTTAGCAGCATACAACATGTCAATTCTTCCCAGCGGTTTTGGATCGGTTCCATGAACAAAATCCTTCATAGAAAACCGCTGGAAAAACCGCAGGGAAAAACGACTATAAACCGCTATGCACACGCTGTAAAAAACCGCCGGAACACAGCTGGAGACTTCAGAGCTCAGAACTGATAATTTCCAGCGGTTTTCTGACGGTTTGAACGCCACTAAACCTTCCTGTGTGAACTTACCCTTACAGTGCTTGCAAAGAGACTTTTTAAAATCTCATGCATACGCTGTGAAATATATCTACAGCGTAAAATGACAACCTTTGGGTTTCCTAGCCATAGCATGTCAAGTTACACTCTGAATGAAGGTGTGAGTTTCACTGTTTGGTATACATAGGGTGATGTGCAACTTTTTTTTAATTTATTATATACCTCTGTGGGACTTTTGCTTTTGAAGGTCCACTATAAACTTGTTCCATGGATACATAACCTTTAATAAAAGGCTATTTGGAGGCGCGAGGATTAGCTTCTGTTTTGATGGGCTAAATTATGAGAGCTCATTTCTAAAATGTCACATCTTGTCAGGTGATTGTAGATGCCAATAATTGTATACAATAATTGTGTCCAACAAAGGACAAATGCTATACTTTTGAACGGTCATGAGTTCACAACTCTTATTGATGGGCACAAGTAGTAAAAACTATCCCCGTTTGTTAAACACACAAGATCTGTTGTAGCAAAAATTGTTGGAAAAGTAAATGATGGCTGTGTTAAGTGTCAGAGCACAGTGCATTTCAACTTGCTTTGAACCAACTACCTAAACATTGTTGTCAACAAAGTACTTCCATGAAAACCATATGGCCTAATGCCAATGGCCTCCCCACAGAATAATGCACCATGCCACACTTCAAATATTGTTTGAGGAGTATGACAACATTCAAGGAGATAATGTGGCCTCCAAATTTCATGAATCTGATCGATCATCTGAAGATTTTATTGGGGAAAACAAGTCCAACATATCTCTGCACATTAGCAACAAGGTGTTGGGGCTGGTCCACATCTCTCGTTTTTGCTGTCCGCTACAACGGAAGTGTCATTTTGTGTCATTTTATAGCGCATGCGTTTTTGAGACTTCAAAAACGTATACGCTATATGAGATAGATTAGATGGAAAGAGTCCCTGCTCTGTCTGCTGCTGGCCAATGGGTGAATATTTATGAGTTGTATTGAGTGGCACCTGACAGAGCAGGGGCACTGGTAATGCTTTTCTACCATCTATATTCCTAGCTTTCCTATCGCTTTCTATCATATACATCTATTGCAAACGCAGCATAACACAATGCTGCAGATTTGCAGAAATCTGTAGCATTGCGTTGGTGTTAAAACGCATTGAAAAATGCTGGAGTCAGCGTTTGCCTGTGTGTTTCAACAAACACATACTTGCAAACACATGCTTATTTTGGTATGTGTTTGTGTAATGCAAGTCTCTGGATACATTAACGCATCCGTTACATTGCGGTTGTGCTGCTGTCAAACGGATGCATTTGATGCACAGCACAAACGTAATGTGGACTTACCCTTAGATACAGGTCATGAAAATACCTTTGATTTGGTGAGTTCAGTGCCTTAAAGGGAACCAACCACCCCAAATGACCCCCCCGGACTGTTAATATGTGTCCCTACACCCAGCACACACATTTGGGGCAATCGTTTTTGCTAAAAAAACTGTTTAGTAGAAGCTAAGATATAGCTTTATGAAGTTTAATAAATCAAGCCGAATGGGTGTTACCTCACTTGTCCTCGTGCACTGTTCCATGTGCCTGTCAGCCTCCTCTCCCCTCCTCCTTTATGTGCAAGCCGAAAATGGCCTGCCTGTCTGCTGCTGCCTGATAAATTATGCACGCCCATCTCTGCACCTAAGAGCCTGGCCGCGTCATGAAGGGGGCGGGGCTAGATCGTGTCATGCCGGAGCCCCGCCCCCTTTCATGACGCTATCTAGCCCCGCCCCCTTCATGACGCGGCCAGGCTCTTAGGTGCAGAGATGGGCGTGCACAATTTATCAGGCAGCAGCAGACAGGTGGGGCATTTTCGGCTTGCACAGAAAGGCTTCACTGAAGGGAGGAGGGGAGAGGAGGCTGACAGGCACATGGAACAGTGCACGAGGACAAGTGAGGTAACACCCATTCGGCTTGATTTATTAAACTTCATAAAGCTATATCTTAGCTTCTACTAAACAGTTTTTTTTAGCAAAAACGATTGCCCCAAATGTGTGTGCTGGGTGTAGGGACACATATTAACAGTCCGGGGGGGTCATTTGGGGTGGTTGGTTCCCTTTAAAGGAAAACTGGTCAAAAATCCATATGTAACTATCATTTTCTAATTCATTGCTCTAAACTCTTTATGTATTTCTATTTATATTCCCCTCCTATCTTCTGTAAACGTCAAATAAACAATCATTCCACCTGTCACTCACAGTGAATGATCTACTTAGTTCTCTGCGGTCCCCTCCCCATAGGATGATTATGCATGTCACATCACAGCATAGATCAGTGGGTGTGGCGGCTGTGTCCTCTGCTCTACTCTCTTTGCAGCAAACCAAGAGATCAGATAAACACAGGATCTCTCACAGCACAGTAGGGATTCCTTTTTACAGAAACAAATGGAGTCTAGATCAGATAAGGCAGACCTATGGCTTTCTCCCTCCATGTCCTGAACAGAACAGTAGCTTCAGAAAGTGAACCACACAGCGCTGAGAGAAGAGGGAGGAGAGAACTGCAGAAAAGGAGTGCATAATTACATGACAGTTTATACAGCAGCCGGACTAATCGTCTCTGTTTATAATGGAGAGGACTAATGCAGGAGCTCCCTACAGGGTGAGAAGATGCTGACATGGAAAATACAAAGGGTAGAATAATGATTTTACATGTTTTAAAAGGTATGCCTGGTCAAGGGTAATATTAGTATCATACTGAAAAATGACCTGACCGTGTCCCTTTAAAAGGTCAAAAGAAGTGTTTTTTAGCTTCAAAAGGAACTACAAAATAGTCAAGTGGTTTTGTTTTTAGGGTTGATCGATTTAGATCTAGAAGTTTGTAAGCTGTTACACTGCATAGAAAACAAAGATTTCGCCCTGAAAGATGCAATAAACTGAACATCTAGATAGGAGGACATAATTATTTGATCCCTTGCTGATTTTGTAAATTTTCCCATTGACAAAGACATGAACAACCTAAAGGGTAGGTTATTTTTAACAGTAATGACCACTTTACACGCGGCTACATTTCTAGCTTATCCACAGGTAACTTACTGGCTGCAGTGAAATCATGGAGACATGGTTCTATCTTGTTGCTGTGTACAAATGGAATAATGTCTCCATGATTTCACTGCAGCCAATAAGTTACCTGTGGATAAGCTAGAAATGTAGCCGTGTGTAAAGTGGCCATGAGAGATAGATCAAAAAAAAAAAAAAAATCCAGATGCATATTTGTGCATCTCTACATTGGCTAGTATGGGAGTTCAAAAATTGCACTACATTCTGCAGATGAGCTCTTTGAGGATGCAGCGGTGATCACTGGAGGCCATCAGTTTTAAAGGATATATTTGTAACAAATACATGTACAGTGTTTAGGTGCAAATACTTACACATTATGCCTTGCAATAATCAAACCTGCTTGACATCACAACCCTGCAATTGTCATAGGCTGCATTACAATAGGAATCACCTCTATTCTAAAGCCTGGGGTAGAGTACACAATTTACCACAGATAATGATGTCATTATCTCCCCGTCCAAGTGTAGGTCACTACTAGTGATGAACAAGTAGTGAAATACTCAGCTTCGGGAGATTAGTGGTTTTTAATACTCATGTATTTGTCCAAATAGCGAGTCCAATGCTAGTCCATTAGTGATGGAGTCAGCCCACATACAGTCAGCCATAAAACAAGCATTTCCAGAACTGGGTGGGAGGGTAGGCTTGAGTTTTCACTGCATAGAACACCTTTCTGTACCCCCTAGTGAGAGCCTTCCATTCAAGCGGCTCTCACTGGAGTGCCAACTCCCTTTGTACTGAAGGGAGCTTGCAATTTGTGTCCATTGCTCAAGATTGACACATTACTCACGAGCACCAGCGTTATTCAATGGGTAATGAGTATCGTGAATACTGTACTATCCGTATTAGTAAGCGTGTATTCGTTCATCACTAGTCCCTACATGTTCACAAGAGCCATAGAAATAAATGTCTTAGGGTGCCTTCACATTTCAGGACGTTTGCGCCGCGGACGGTGCGGCTCTGTGTCCCGAAATCCGCATGCGGATTGCGCACCTATCTTTAACATGGGATACGCAGTCATCCGCACATAGCCACGTTCGTTCGCGTTCAGCTGCGTAACTATACGCATGCGGACGGAGAAGATGATTTTATGCCGCCAGGGAACGCGGCTTGTAGCATTTTTTGGTGCGTCCAAAAAAATGCAAGTGTCCGCATGCGCACGCTGCAGATACAATTAACAATAGCCCCCTATGAGACTGTACGCATGCGGATGGTTTTGCGCACAGCTGCGGATGAAACGCATGCGGACACCTTAGTGCGCATGCTCGAAAAGAGCATAATCTCCGCCCATGAACCAGCCCACAACACATCCTCTATATAACTACTGAAAATTGGGCTAAGTTTAGCGAGCGCATGCAGATGGAAAACGCATGCGCAAGGCTCAAAACGCAAACAAACGCATGTGAACGTTGCGGACCTGCGTGCGCAAAGCTATGCGCATGCGTATGTAAAACGCAACGTTTACACGCGTTCGCATGCGTTTTCACCTGCTGCTGCGCATGCGCATGGGACGCAACGTAACCGTCCTGAAATGTGAAGCTAGACTAATGGCGGGTTTACACGTCGCGATATCGCAGTACAATTTCAATCAAAAGTCACGTGGTTCAATCGTCGGAGGCGAAATCGTTCCTGCGTTGTATGGTGTGAACGTCCAATACGATGCAGGAACGATGTCAATGCGATATCGGGGATCGAATGAGCGTGCTATTCAATGCCCCGATATTGCATAGCGATTGAAGCCGGATCGTGCTGTGTAAACGCCCAATTACGATGCGATTTCATACGTCACCCATTCACTCCCATGTTAACTATGCGATCCTGGGTTGGGAGGCGGAGACAACGCACGGACGTTGTATTCCGATATCGCAGCGTGTAAACATTCAATGCGATGCGGGAGGAACGTGCACTAATTGCGCGCTCCCGCGCCATTGAGTTGCGATATCGAAACGATATCGCGGCGTGTAAACCCACCATTAAAGGTCCATGTGCCTGCTGGAAAACAAATGTCTGCAGGTGTATCAGTTTGGGTATGATGGTGGCTGCCATAGTCAAGTGAAAAGAATGTAATTTTCCGAGTTTATTTTATTCTGAAGGTTTAGATCAAATGTTTTTTGTTACAACCAACTCGATTATTTTTATTACTACTTTCCCTAAATTGATACATTGGTTCATTTTATATGACCGCAACAATGAGAACAAAATTGGCAGATATCTTCTGAATTGATTGTTTTGTAGAAAACACTTATGTATACAATTTACTATAATATAACATTTATTTACTTATATAGCACCATTAAATCCACAGTGCTTTTCATACATAACATATTACCACTTCACTGCTAAATGCTTACTATTACCATGCACCTAAAAAATGATTAGATGATGAAGTTTGTGAAGCACTCTGTGATGTGAAAAAAACAGTAAATCTGATTGGCTGCTGAGATAATACCAGTGTTAAATATCGTCACCGGTGACCTTGGATTTGTTCTGTCTAGTTATTACAACCCTTAAAGGTGTTATCCAGGATACTTACTAAAAATAAAAAGTGCCCAAACACTAATAGGCAGGTAGCTGCACTTACCTGCCTGTTGTTGCCGGCACCAGTCCCCGCAGTTCACCACCCAGTACAGAGCGTTCACGGACCGCTCCTGCTGCAGGCAGCATGGCGGGGTAAACACAGAGTGGCTTTTCCACTCTGCTCTACAGAAGTGGTTGTAGAGCTGACGTCACACTGATTCACAGTGAGATCCCCCACTACCTGATTAAGTGAGCCGGCTGTCAATCAGCGTGACGTCGGCTATGCACTCATCTACTGAGGGGAGGGAAACCATCCTAGGTAGTCGTGACGTTGGCAGAAGCCCCAAAATCGCCGATGAGAGTAGTCTGTGACCTCTCCGGTCAGTGGTAAGTGGTGTCGGGCACAACAGGCAGACAGGTGCCAGCTACTCTCTCGTGCTTAAGCACAATTTTTTTTTTTTGCAGTTATCACGGATAACCCCTTTAATAAATAATAATTCTACTTAGAGGGAATCTGTCGGCTACTTTGGACTCCCAGACCTATCACTACCTGTCCCTGCAGCTTCCTACTACATCCCTAAGCATTCCTGTCTGAGCTAAATGTGAAGCATAATGGTTGTAATAACGCTGTTTATTACTCACATTTTCCCTCATTGTCTACACCTGTGGACTGTCTCTTGACCGTCTTGGTCTCCTTGCTTGGTGGGTGTAATAATTCAGCGTTTCAAACTGTAAGTGGCTTTTTCCTAGTATGATGCGCCAATCGCATCATTTCCACTCCGGTCCATTATGGGGGATTATTGGGTGTACTCGCTAGCTCCAGAGCATGCACATTGTGTATTCTGAAGCCATCTAGTATACCAAATAATCCCCCACAATGCGCCGGACCAGAAATGCCGTGCAGCGGCGAGTCATACCAGGATGGAGCCACCTACAGATTTGAAGCGCGAGCCTGCACTTCTGAATTATCACGCCACCGTGGCATGATACCATGGAGCAAGGAGAGACATAGAGCCTGAGAGACTGCCCACCCTTCGTCCACAGGTCTTGACAATGGGGGAAAATGAAAGTTCTAAGCATTTTTACAACCATTGTAGTTCATATTTAGCTCAGACAGGGATACCTTGGGATGTAGTGAGGAAGCTGCAGTGACAGGTAGTGATAGGTTCGGGGGTATAAATGACCTGGCAGGTTACT
The DNA here is from genome assembly GCA_033576535.1 of Allobates femoralis. Taxonomy (NCBI): domain Eukaryota; kingdom Metazoa; phylum Chordata; class Amphibia; order Anura; family Aromobatidae; genus Allobates; species Allobates femoralis. The sequence continues at coordinate 592 of JARQOC010003931.1, read as the reverse complement.
TTAACATTAGCACAGGCAGTTTTTCCTTTCCGCTCTTTGTTTTGATTTTTCTTCCAGGAGACGCAAGTGGTTTAATTTTTCCACTGACACTGCTGTTTTTTCCTGGACAAATTGTAGTTTTGAATGACAGGAAAACGTTTGGTGATAAGGTGAAAGATATGCAAATCTTACTTAATTCTTACTGCACTTATTTTATGGTAAACCTACCTATAAACCTGATTCTACAGTATGATTTCAGTGAAGCTAAAGCTAAATTTGTTTTTTTTTTTTTTATTTTTTTTATTTACAATGTCAGAAGTTGGTTTTAATTTGTCTCCATTCTCAGAGATTTGTAACACTTTTTAACTTTTCCATCAATGGAGCTGTGGGAGGACTTGTTTCCTGTGGCAAGATTACTCTTTCATTGATACTATTTTGGGATCAATCAGATGGTGTGACGTCACAAAGAGCTGCAGTTTGTCCATTTTGTTTTTTTTTTTCCTTGTTAGGCTAAGTTCACACACTGTGCATTTCCTGCGCTTTTGGAGGCGCGTGTTTTTTGCCGCATTTACACACCACTTTTTTTTATGGGCACATATTTCCCCCTAATGTG
>JARQOC010003930.1:0-13120 GCA_033576535.1 Allobates femoralis | reverse complement strand
CCAAATTCCCCTTTTGGCTAACTGCCCCCCTTCCTGGTGAATTTTTGGACCCCCTTATCCTGGCTGACCACTCCCTCCATCCTGCATCATTTGACTCCATCGGGTTGCCCATTTTGGCCCCCACCCTGCGTCCACCATTTGGGCCCTTCCATTTGGCTGACCATCCCTCCATCCTGCAACGGGCCCACCTGCCCTCCTATTGACTGACACTAGCCCCACCCTCCCGGGGCCCTCTCCTCCAAACCTGGGTTTGCCACCACTCGCCCCCACCCTCCCTGACACTCTGCTCCCCTGTGCTACCTCCACCCTGGTGCCATGAGCCTCCATCCTGTGCTGACCATGAGCCCCCATCTGCCGCCACTAGCCTCCCCCTGGCTGCACCCCTCCATCCTTTCACTACCCCCTGAGCCCCATCCTGGTGACACTGACCCTCCACCCTGCGCCCACTGGCCTCCCCCTGCCTGACCATGAGCCTACCCTGTGCTGACCAAGGGTCTCCTCCTGCCTAATCTCCCTCCATCCTGAATGCCACCTGCCCCCTTTTTCCTGGTACATTTGCCCATCCTGTTGACCAGCTCCATCCTGGCTGAATGGGCCTCATTTTCGCCACTAATCCTTGTGCCCACTGAGCTCCATCCTGATGACCACTGCTCCACCCTGCGCTGACCACTCTGGCCCCCATCCTGGCTGACCACTGAGCCTCCATCCTGCGCTGACCACTGAGCCTCCATCCTGTGCTGACCACAGCCCCATCCTGGCTTGACCTGGCCTCCATCCTGCGCTGACACTGAGCTCCATCCTGCATGCCCACTGAGCCTCCATCCTGCGTGACCATGAGCTTCATCCTGCGCTGACCCTGAGCCTCCCCCTGCGCTGACCACTCTGCCTCCATCCGGGCCGGGCCCATTGCCCCATCCTGGCGGGACCACTCTGCCCCCTCTGCTGACCACTCCCATCCTGTGCTGCCCATTTGCCCCACCTGTGCTAAACCATCCCATCCTGGCGGGACCACTGAGCCTCCACCCTGTGCTGACCATGAGCCCCATCCTGGCTGACACTGACCCTCCATTCTGGTGACCTTGACCTCCATCCTGTGTGACACTGGCCTCCACCCTGACTTGACCATGAGCCTCCATCTGCTGACCACTGAGCCTCATCCGGGCCTAAACCACTGAGCCTCCATCCTGCCCCTGACTCCCTGTGCCCTCCTCCTTCCCTGAACTGGCCCCACCCTGCCTGACATGAGCCTCCACTGGTGACCACTCCATCTGCGACCACTAGCTTCCTGCTGACACTGAGCCATCTGCGTGACATGACTCCTCCTGGCGACCATCCTCCTCTGCGTGAATCGCCTATCCTGGCTGACCTTTGCTCCTCCTGCACTGACACTTCCCATCTGCTGAACTCTGCCATCCTTGACATGCCTCCATCGGCTGCACTCTGCCTCATCTGTGTCCCATCCTGTGCTGACCAAGACTCCATCTGCTGACATGAGCCTCCATCGGTGACCACTGAGCCTATCCGCCGACCATGCTCCATCGCGTGACACGCCCTTGCCTGACATTGCCCCATCTGCGCTGACCATGCTCATCCTGGTTGACCCACTCTGACATCCTTGCTGACACTCATCCTTTCTGACAATTCCTGTGCACCACTGCTCCTCCTTGCTGACCACTGACTCATCCTGCCTGACACTCCTTTGCTCCACTTCCTGACACTGCTCCACTGCATGCTACTCTGCCTCCATCTGTGTGACCACTCTGCCCATCTGGTGACATTTCCCCCCATCCTGAGACCACTGGCCTCATCCTGTGTGACCACTGAGCTCCATCCTGGTACACTGAGCCCCATCGGGCTGACCATGAGCCTCATCCTGCTGACCATGAGCCCATCGCTGACACTGAGCTCCATCTGCTGACATGAGCCTATCCTGCCTGACCATGAGTCATCTGGCGACATGCCTCCATCTGCTGACATTCCTCCATCTGCATGACCTGTTCCATCCGTGCTGACCACTTGCTCCTCTGTGCTACACTCCATCTGTGTGACATGAGCCTCATCTGTGCTGACACTGAGCTCATCCTGGCTACCACTGACCTCCATCGCGGACAGGCTCTCTGGCTGCCATGGCCCATCCTGCGCTGACACTGAGCTCCATCTCGTGCATAGCTCCACCCTGGCTGACCACGAGCCTCTCCTGCGTGACACTCTCCTCCATCCCGCTGACACTCTGCCTCCATCCTGATGACTACTCTGCTCTCCTGTGTGACCACTCCCATCCTTGTGACCACTCTCTGTGTGCCCCCCCCCCCCCCCCCCCCCCCCCCCCCCCCCCCCCCCCCCCCCCCCCCCCCCCCCCCCCCCCCCCCCCCCCCCCCCCCCCCCCCCCCCCCCCCCCCCCCCCCCCCCCCCCCCCCCCCCCCCCCCCCCCCCCCCCCCCCCCCCCCCCCCCCCCCCCCCCCCCCCCCCCCCCCCCCCCCCCCCCCCCCCCCCCCCCCCCCCCCCCCCCCCCCCCCCCCCCCCCCCCCCCCCCCCCCCCCCCCCCCCCCCCCCCCCCCCCCCCCCCCCCCCCCCCCCCCCCCCCCCCCCCCCCCCCCCCCCCCCCCCCCCCCCCCCCCCCCCCCCCCCCCCCCCCCCCCCCCCCCCCCCCCCCCCCCCCCCCCCCCCCCCCCCCCCCCCCCCCCCCCCCCCCCCCCCCCCCCCCCCCCCCCCCCCCCCCCCCCCCCCCCCCCCCCCCCCCCCCCCCCCCCCCCCCCCCCCCCCCCCCCCCCCCCCCCCCCCCCCCCCCCCCCCCCCCCCCCCCCCCCCCCCCCCCCCCCCCCCCCCCCCCCCCCCCCCCCCCCCCCCCCCCCCCCCCCCCCCCCCCCCCCCCCCCCCCCCCCCCCCTTTTTTTTTTTTTTTTTTTTTTTTTTTTTTTTTTTTTTTTTTTTTTTTTTTTTTTTTTTTTTTTTTTTTTTTTTTTTTTTTTTTTTTTTTTTTTTTTTTTTTTTTTTTTTTTTTTTTTTTTTTTTTTTTTTTTTTTTTTTTTTTTTTTTTTTTTTTTTTTTTTTTTTTTTTTTTTTTTTTTTTTTTTTTTTTTTTTTTTTTTTTTTTTTTTTTTTTTTTTTTTTTTTTTTTTTTTTTTTTTTTTTTTTTTTTTTTTTTTTTTTTTTTTTTTTTTTTTTTTTTTTTTTTTTTTTTTTTTTTTTTTTTTTTTTTTTTTTTTTTTTTTTTTTTTTTTTTTTTTTTTTTTTTTTTTTTTTTTTTTTTTTTTTTTTTTTTTTTTTTTTTTTTTTTTTTTTTTTTTTTTTTTTTTTTTTTTTTTTTTTTTTTTTTTTTTTTTTTTTTTTTTTTTTTTTTTTTTTTTTTTTTTTTTTTTTTTTTTTTTTTTTTTTTTTTTTTTTTTTTTTTTTTTTTTTTTTTTTTTTTTTTTTTTTTTTTTTTTTTTTTTTTTTTTTTTTTTTTTTTTTTTTTTTTGAACTGATCCCTTTTGCCTCCCCCGGGTTGACCACTCTGCCCCATCTCCCTGAATTGCCCTCCTGGCTGACCCCCTTCCCTCCCCTGTGTGCCCAATAAATCCTGTGTGACCATCCCATCCTGTTGCCCATGAGCCTCCATCCTGGTGCCCAGGGCCCTCACCCACCCTCCCCCTGAGCCTCCCCTCGTGACATTGCCCCCATTTGTGTGACCCTCAACCCGTGTGATGGCCTCATCGGGTTGAATGAGTCTCCATCTGCAGCCCATGACCCCTCCTGCGTGACCATGAGCTCAATCTGCGCTGCCCCTGAGTCTCTTCCCGGCGTGAAACTTGCCCCCATCCTTGTGAATTCCCCCTTGGTGACCATCTCCCCCCTCTCCCTGACCACTGAGCCTCCATCCTGCGCTGTCCACTTGCCTCCATCCTGTGCTAACCACTCCATCCTGTGCTGACCACTGACCCTCCATCTGTGTGACCACTGAGCCTCCATCTGCGCTGACCATGAGCCCCTCCTGCCGGGCCCACTGAGCCTCCACCCTGCATGACACTGACCCTCCACCCTGCGCTGACCACTGAGCCCCCTTCCTGTGCTGACCATGACCCTCCATCTGCGCTGACCACTCTGCTCCATCCTCCGCTGACCACTCTGCCTCCATCCTGCACTGACACTCGCCTCCATCCTGTGCTGCCCCACTTCCCTCCATCCTGTGCTGACCACTCCATCCTGTGCTGCCCATGGCCTCCATCCTGCTGACCACTGGCCCCCATCCTGCGCTGACCACTGGCCTCCATCCATGCGCTGACATCTGAGCCTCCATCCTCCCTGACCACTCTGCCTCCATCCTGCGCTGACCACTCTGCCCCCATCTGCGCTGACCACTCTGCCTCATCTGCGCTGACCACTCTGCCTCCATCCTGTGCTGACCACTCCCACCCTTTGGTCCATCCATCCTGTGCTGCCCACTGAGCCTCCACCCTGTGCTGCCCAACTGACCCTCCATCCGCGCTGACCACTGAGTCTCCTTCCTGCGCTAAACCACTCTGCCTCCTTTCTGTGCTGCCCCCTCCATCCTTTTGCTGACTGCGCTCCATCTGCCTGACCACTGAGCTCCACCCTGCATGACCACTGAGCTCTTCCTGCCTGCCACTGAGGCCCCATCCTGGCTGACCACTGAGTCCCCTTTCCCTGCGTGAACACTCTGCCCCCATCCTGTGCTGACCACTCTTGCCCCATCCTTGCGCTGCCCACTCTGCCCCATCTGCGCTGACCACTGACCCCCAACCCTGTGCTGACCATGAGCCTCCATCCGGGCTGACCACTGAGCCTCATCCTGGCTGACCACTGAGCTCCATCTGCGCTGCCCTGAGCCTCCATCCTGCTGGACCACTGAGCCTCCATCCTGGCTGCCCACTGAGCCCCATCCTCCTGACACTGAGCCTCCATCCTGCGCTGACCTCCTTGAGCCTCCATCCTGCATGCCCAAATGACCCTCCCACCCTGCACTGCCCACTGAGCCTCCATCCTGCGCTGACCACTGAGCCTCCATCGCGTGACCCTTGAGCCTCCATCCCGTGACCACTTGCTCATCTGCACTGACCTTGCTCCATCCTGGCTGACCATCTGACCTCCATCCTGTGCGGGACCACTCCATCTGTGTGACCAATAACCTCATCCGGGACTGACCACTGAGCTCCATCCTGCGCTGACCACTGAGCCCCCATCTGGCTGCCCCACTGAGCCTCCTTCCGCTGAACTGTCCATCCGGGCCCTACCCGGGCCTCCATTGGCGACCAGGGCCTCCACCCTCCCCTGACCACGGCCCCCATCCTGGTGACCATTCCCCTTTCCCACCTAACCTGTAATGGCCCCCACCCGGGCTGAATTTTGGCCTCATCCTGGTGACCACTTTTTGGGCTGACACTGAGTCCACCCGGGTTGACCACTGAGCCTTTTCTGCTGACCTGAGCCCCCATCTGCGCTGCATGGTTCCTTGCGTGACATGGTCCATCCTGGCTAAACCCCCTTGCCCCTTCTCCCTGCCCATCTGCCCCATTGCCTGACTAACCCCATCCTGGTGAAATTTGCCCCCATCCTTTAACCCTCCTCCTGGTGACCACTGGCCTCCATCTGTGCTGACCACTCCATCCTGGCTGACCACGGGGAGCCTCATCCGCATTTCACTGAGCCTCCATCCTGCCTGACCACTGAGCCCCCATCGCCTGGACCACTGAGCCTCCCCCCGGTGCCATGAGCCTCCTCCTGCGTGACCCCCCGGGCCCCATTGCGCTTGACCACTTGCCTCCATCTGTGCCCATCTGTCCATTGTGCTGCCATCCCCCCCCTGTTGAATCACCCTGTGTGCCCCATGACCCTCCATCTGTGCTGACACTGGCCCCCATCCTGCGCTGCCCACTGGGCCTCCCCTGCGTGACCCTTGGCCCCACCCTCCCTGCCCATTTGGCTCCCCCTGCATGAATGGCTCCATCCTGGTGCCCACTGAGCCTCATCCTGGCTGACCATGGCCTCCACCTGCGTTTTGACCTTTTGCCTCCATCGGGGCCTGAACTTGCCTCCATCGGCTGACCCGGGCCTCTTGGGTTGCCCAGGCCCATCTGCGCTGACACTGAGCCTATCCTCGGACCACTTCCCCCTTCCTGGCTGAATTGGCTCCACCCTGTGTGCCCATGGCTCCTTCCTGCACTGACATCTGCCCAAACCCTGGTGCCCATAGCCCCCATCTGGCTGCCCCTGCCCCCATTGTGCTAAACACCCCATTGTGTGACCATGAGCCCCCCTCCTGGTGCCACTGACCCTCCACCCTGCGTGACCATGAGCCCCCCGCGCTGCCCATCCCCCACCCTGCCTGACCATGAGCTCCATCCTGGTGTCATTTTGGGCTCCATCCTGGTGCCCCAGAGCCCCCCATCGCCTGCCCATTTGGCTCCTCCGGGCCGCCCACTTCCCTCCATCCTTGAACTCTGCCTCCATCCTGTGCTGACCTCCACCCTGTGTGCCCCCACCTCCATCCTGTGTGACCACCCATCTGGATCCTCCCCTGCCATTTGCCTCCACCCGGGCCTGCCCACTGGCCCCCATCCTGTGACACTGGCCTCACCCTGTGCCCATGGCTCCCCCTGCCGCCCACTGAGCCCCACCCGGGCTGACATGAGCCTCCACCCTCCCTCATGAGCCTCATCCTGCGCTACATTGCCCCCACCCTGGTGACCCGCCTCCACCCTCCCTCCCACTGCCCCATCCTCCCTGACCCTGTTTTCTCACTCCTTCGCTGACACTCTCCCAACCCTGGGCCCTTTGGGACCCTGAGCCTCCCCGGTGCCCCCTTGTTCCCATCCGGGTGAAAAACCACCCTCGGGCTACATGAGCCCCCATCCTTGCTGACCATGAGCCCCCCATCTGTGCCCTGGTCCATTTTTAAGCTCCACCCTGCGCTGACACTGAGCCCATCCTCCTGACCATGAGCCCCCTTTCCCCTGACCAGGGCCTCCATCTGCTGCCATGGCCCCTTGCCTGACCATGAGCCCCTTTCCTGGCTCCCCCTTGACCTGCCCACCCTGCGCTGCCCATTGCCCCCTCCTGGGAACCACTCTGCCTCATTGGCTGCCCATTTGCCTCATCCTGTGTGCCCTTTTCCCCCTCCTTTTCCTGGTAAACCACTCCCTCCACCCTCGCTGCCCACTCCCTATCCTCCCTGACCACCGGGCCCTCCATCCCCCCGGACCCCGGCCTCATCCCTGACCACTGGCCCCCATCCTGCGCTGAATTGCTCCTTTGGGCTAACTCCATCTGGGTGCCCATTTGCCTCCACCTGGCTGACCATCCTCCTTGTGCCCACGAGCTCCATCCGGGCTTGCCCATGACCCCCCACCCTGCGTTTGGACACTGGCTCTCCTGCGTGACCACTGGCTCCATCCTCGCTGACCATTTGGGCCACCCTTTTGCTGCCACTTCCCCACCCTTGGGTGACATTTGCCCCCATCCGGGCCTGACCCTCCATCCTGGGCTTCCACCTGAGTCCATCCTGGCTGCCACTGGCCCCCATCCGGCTACCCCCCTCCATCTGGTGACCACTGAGCCCCCTCCGGCTGACCACTAAAACCTCCATCTGGCTGCCCATGGCCCCACCCTGCGTGACCACGGGCCTACCCGGGCCTGACCTGGCCTCCATTTTAATACATGGCCTCCATCCTGGTGCACTGACCCCCTTTCCGGCTGACCATGAGCCTCCCCCGCCTGACCATTGCCTCCATTCTGTGTATTTACCCTTGGTGAACTGGGCCTCCACCCTGATCCCCTGTCCCCCCACCCGGGCTGCCCACGGGCCCCCATCTGGTGACATTTGGCCCCCATTCCCTGCACTGGCCCTCCTCCTGGCTAAACCCGGGCCTCCATCCTTGCTGCCCCAGGGGCCCACCCGGGGCCTGCCCGGGCCCCACCCTGGTGCCCACGGGCCCTCATCCTGGTGCCCATGGCCCATCCGGGGCTGACCACTCCCTCCACCCCGGTAATACCTCCACCCTGGGGATTTTTTTGGGCCTCACCCCGTGTGCCCAGGGCTCCATTGTGTGACCCTGGCCCCATCTGCGTGCCACTCCCTCCATTGCGCTGCCTTGGCCTCCATCCGGTGACCCCGGGCCCCTAAATTGGCCCTTGCCCACTGCTCCTCCGGCCTAAACCACTTGCCCCTCCTGGCTGCCCACTGGCCCCCACCCTGCGTGCCACTCGGGTTCACCTGGCTACCACTCCACCCCTGGGACCTGACCCTCCATCCTTTTGCGACCACTGACTCCTTTCCTCGTGAAAACCCCCTTTAGCTCCATCTCGTGCCCACTGGCCTCCTTCCGGGTGACCAGGGCCCTCATCTGCTGACAATGAGCCCCCACCCTGCGCTGCCCATAAAATGAGCCTCCAATTCGCGCTGACCACTGGCTCCTCCTGCGCTAAACCCCCTCTCCCTCCATCCTGGGTGACATTTCCCCCCACCCCTCCTGACACTGCCCCCAATCCTGTGCTGCCCACTTCCACCCTGTGTGACCACTACCCCTGTGTGACCTGAGCCTATCTGGTTGACACTGAGGCTCCACTCCCTGACCATGAGCTCCTCCGCCTGACACTGCCTCCATCCTGTGCCCTAGCCTCCATCCTCCACTGACCATGGCCTCCACCCTGGGACCATCCCTATCTGGTGCCCCATTTGCCCCCACCTGGGCGCCCACTCCATCCTGGCGACCACACCCCATCTGTGTGCCCACTGAGCCCATCTGGTGCCACTGAGCCCCATCCGGGGACATGGCTTCCTCGTGCCCTGGCCCTCACTGGTCCATGAGCCTTACCCTGTGCCCTGAGCCCCCACCCTCCCTGACCTGTCCTCCTTTCCTCGCCTACCACTGCTCCATCCTTCGTGACCATGGCTCCTTCCACCAACTGAATCTCCTCCTTCCTTGTGCCATTGCCTCCATCTGGTGACCACTTCATCCTGGGACCACTGGCCCCCTTTCCGGGGAAATGCCCCCCACACAGCCCCCCATCCTGGCGACACTGACCTCCATCCTGTGCTAAACCACTCTCCATCCTGGTGCCCACTGAGCCTCCATCCTGCGTGACCACTGAGCCTCCACCCTGGCTGACACTGAGCCTCCATCCTGCCTGCCCACTGAGCCTCCATCCTGCCGTAAACCACTGACCCTCCTTTCCTGCACTGACCACTGAGCTCCATCCTGAAACTGACCACTGGCCTCACCCTGCGCTGACCACTGGCCTCCATTCCTGCGCTGGACCACTGAGCCCCCATCCTGCGCTGACCACTTGCCTCATCCTGCGCTGACCACTTGCCTCCATCCTGCGCTGCCCACTCTCCCTCCATCCTGCGCTGCCCACTCTGCTCCATCCGTGTACCATCCATCCTGGTGACCACTGAGCTCCATCTGCTGACCACTGAGCCTCCATCCTCCCGGCTGACCACTACTGGCCTCCATCTCTGCCTGACCATTTGGTCATTGCACTGACCACTCCTCTCCCCTGATGATGACACGCCTCCATCCTGTGTGACCACCCTCCATCTGTGCTGACCACTAGCCTCCATCCTCCCTGCCCACTGGCCTCCATCCTGCCTGACACTCTGCCCCCACCCTGCGCTGACACTCTGCCTCATCCTGCGCTGCCACTCTGCCATCCGGTGATTTGACCACGGTGCCTCATCCTGTGCTGACCATGAGCCTCCATCTGGTGCTGCCCACTGAGCTCCATCTTGCTGACCATGAGCCTCCACCCTGCGCTGACCCCCTGAGCCCCCATCCTGCCTGACCATGAGCCTCCATCCTGCCTGACCACTGAGCCTCCATCTGCCTGCCCACTGAGCCTCCATCATGCGCTGCCCATGAGCTCCATCCTGCGCTGACCACTGAGCATCCATCCCTGCGCTGACCACTCCCTCCTTCTGCTGACTGACCCTCTGCCTCCATCCTGCGCTGACACTCTGCCCTCCATACGGGCTGACACTTGCTCCTTTCCTGCTGACACTGAGCCTCCATCCTGCGTGACCACTGAGCCTCCATCCTGCGCTGACACTGAGCCTCCATCCTGCGCTGACCACTGGCCCCAAATCCTGGCTGACCCTGACTCCACCCTGGCTGACCATCCTCCACCCTGTGCTGACCCACTCCATCCTGCGTGCCCACTGAGCCTCCATCCTGCTGACCACTACCCCCATTCCTGCCGCTGACCACTGGTCCTCCTCCTGGCTGACCACTTGCCTCCATCCTGCGCTGACATTTGCTCCATCCTGAGCTGACCACTCTCCTCCATCCTCATTGCACTCTGAGCCCCCATCTGTGTGACCACTAGTCCTTCCTGCGCTGACCACTCTGCCCCAAACCCTTTGCGCTGACCACTGCCTCCATCCTGCGCTGTCCACTCTGCCTCCAATCCTGTGCTAACCACTGGAGCCTCCACCCTGTGCTGCCCACTGAGCCTCCATCCTGCGCTGACCATGAGCCTCATCCTGCGTGACCACTGAGCCTCCATCCTGAAATGCCCACTGAGCCTCCATCCTCCCTGACCACTGAGCTCCATCCTGCGTGACCATGAGCCTCCATTCTGCGCTGACCACTAGCCTCCATTCCTGCACTGACCAATCTGCCTCCATCCTGCATGACTACTCTGCCTCCACCCTGTGCTGCCACTCTGCCTCCATCCTGTGTGACACCTCTGTGTGCCTGACCCTCCATCCGGGCTTGACCACTGAGCCTCCATCCTGCGCTGACCACTGGCCTCCATCCAGCGTGACCACTGGCCTCCATCCTGCGCTGACCACTCTGCCTCCATCCTGCGCTGCCCACTCTGCCTCCATCCTGCGCTGCCCACTCTGCCTTATCTGGTGACCATCCTTTCCATCCGGGCTGCCACTCCAGGGTGACCACTCCTCCTGGCTGACCACTGAGCCTCATCCTGGCTGCCCACTAAGCCTCCATCCTGCGCTGACACTGGCCTCTTCCTGCGCTGACCACTTGCCTCATTGTGACCACCTCAATCCTGGCTGCCCTGAGCCCCCATCTGCACTGACCAATGAGTCCTTCCTGCGTGACCAATTTGCCTCCATCCTGCGTGACCATTTCCCTCCATCCTGCCTGCCCACTAGCCTCCTCCTGGCTGACCACTTGGCCTCCATCCTGTGCTGACCATGCCTCCACCCTGTGCTGACCACTGAGCCTCCACCCTGGCTGACCACTGAGCCTCATCTGTGCTGACCATGAGCTCCATCCTGCGCTGACCACTCCCCATCTTGGCCTGACCACTAAGCCTCCATCCTGCGCTGACCACTGAGGCTCCACCCTGTGCTGACCATGAGCCTCATCCTGCGCTGACCACTGAGCCTCCATCCTGCGCCTTGCTGGGACCATGGCCTCGAGTCCTGGCCCTCTCCCTGCCCACTGAGCCTCCACCCTGCACTGACACTGAGCCTCCATCCTGCGCTGACCACTGAGCCTCTCCCTGCACCTGGACCATGAGCCTCCATCCTGCGCTGCCCACTGGGGCCTCCATCCTGCGCTGCCCATTGGGCCCCCATCCTGCGCTGACCACTTGCCTCCATCCTGGTGACCATTTGGCCTCCACCCGTGCTGACCACTCACCCTGTGCTGACCATGACCCTCCATCCTTGGCATGCCCACTGAGCCTCCATCTGGTTTGACCACTGAGCCTCATCCTGCGCTGACCATGAGCCTCCACCCTGCGCTGACCATTTGCTCCATCCTGCCTACCCTTGCCTCACCCTGCCTGACCACTAGCCTCCTTCCCTGGCGCTGACCACTCTGCCTCTCCATCCTGCGCTGAACCACTCTCCCTCCATCCTTGGCGGGACCACTCCCTTCATCCTGTGCCTTTGCCACTCCCATCCTCTTGCTGACAACTGAGCCTCCATCCTGCTCTGCCCACTGAGCCTCCACCCTGCGCTGAACACTCTGCCCCCATTCTGTGTTTGACCACTCACCCTGTGCTGCCCCTAGCCTCCATCCTGCGCTGACCACTAGCCTCCATCCTGCAAAACCTCCTTGCGTACCACTGAGCCTCCATCTGCGCTGACACTTGTCATCCTGGTGAACTCTGCCTCCTTTCTGCCCCCTGACCACTGCCCCTTTTCCTGCACTCCACCGGGGCCCACCCCTCATCTGTGCTAACCCTCCATCGTGCTGCCATGAGTCCTTCCTGTTAAAGAGCCCCCACCCTGGCTGACCACGAGCTCCACCTGCGCTGACCCTGAGCCTCATTTGCATGCCCAGAGCCCCGACGCCATGACCTCTTGGGCCTCCATCCCTTTTCTCTGACCATGAGCTTTTTGCGCTGACCCTCCTCTTGCGGCCCCCCCGTGCCGGGCCTCCATCCTGGCTGACCACTGAGGTCCTTTTCCTGGTGACATGGCCCCCATTGTGCTGACCTCCCTTCCATCCCCTGGCTGACCACTGATCCCCTCCTTCCTCACTGACACTGGTTTCCACCCTGCCTGCCCATGGCTCCTCCTAGAGCCCCAAGGCACTTTTCTGCCCTGACACTCCCTCTCCTGGTGCCACTCCCCCCACCTGCCCTACCCCATCTGCTCCCTCCCATTTTGCTGACATTTCCCCTCCACCCTGGTGCCCATTGCCCCATTTCCTGCATTTGCCCCATCGGGCCTGACCACCCCCTCCACCTGGCTGCCCATTTTATCCTGTCTGCCCACTGACCCTCCATCGGTTGCCCATGAGCCTCCTCCTGGCTGACCACGAGCCTCCTCGCTGCCCACTGCCCCTTTGGCTGCCAAGACCCTTCTGCGCTGCCCCCTTTTGGTCCATCCCGGCTGACACTGAGCCTCCACCCTGGGCCACTGGCCCCCATCCTCCCTGACCCTCTCCATCCTGCCTGACCACTGAGCCCCCATCCTGCGCACCACTGGTCACCCGGGTGACCCTGGCCTCCACTGCGCTGACCACTGGCCCCCATTGGGGCATTGCCCTCGGGCCTCCCATCTGCTCCACTTGCCCTCCATCGGGTGCCCATTGCCTCCATCCTGCTGCCCATTTGGTCCTTCTGCTGACCATTTGCCCCCCCCGGTGCCACCCCCATCCTGCGCTGCCCCTTTGCCCCCTCTGGTGACATTTTTTGGCTCCATC
>JARQOC010003929.1:0-13145 GCA_033576535.1 Allobates femoralis | reverse complement strand
AAAGTGAACACATGGAGATAAGACCCGGGCACACACAAATAAAGTTGGGGACAAAGTCACAGAGGGTGTAAAAGGATGGACAATATACTAATAGACTATAAACGATTGGCAAAAGAAATGGCCCACCATCTGGCTGATAGATCAAGCAGGCAGTCTCAGACCTCGAGCAGGCTTCTACAAAAGACCTGCATGACAAGATATCCCAGCGGGAGGCTCAGTTACAAGAAGCAGAGACTAAATCTCAGAAGCAGATGACAAAATAGTGGAACTGGAAAATAAAGTCCAAACCTTACAGAAACAGTCCACTTATGCATTGGAGAAACTTGAGGACTTAGAAAATAGATCTCGCAGGAGTAATCTTAAGATAATTGGCCTCCCTGAGACAATTTCCATGGGATTGCTTGATGAGATCTTTGAAGTCGATTTTGCCAAAAACACTAGGACTTACGCATAGGTGCAAAAGTGGAGAGGGCACACAGAATCGGCCCCCCCAAGAGATATGCCTGCGGACAACAGAGAGTCAGGGTCACAACGCAATAAAGAACCTCAAAAACCTAGACAATCGGTGGCTAAATACCTAAACCATAAAGATAAAGAGGAAATTCTGAGGGCATATAAGGCAAAACGTCAGCCTCTGATTATACATGGCCATAAGGTTCTGGTGTATGGCGACTTCTCGGTGGAAGTCACGAGACGTAGAAGAGCTTTCAGCGGAGTATGCACATTGCTATATAAGCGTAATGTGAGGTTCCAACTAAGCTATCCGGCAACGCTCAGGTTCAGAACGATGGATGGCATGATGCGAACCTTCACAGACCCAGAGGAGGCCATGCAAGTAGTCACAAAACAAGGACCGCCAGCGAGGAAATCACCAATAACATCTAACTCTGAGAAAGACCCAACTCTGCCAGGTCCAGAAGAGGAACAAGACCTGCCAAGAACATATAGGCTGAGATCGGACAGTTCACTGGGAGGAGGTCAAGACAGAAACACGACGCCAAGGAGCAGAGAACGCCTGCGACGAAAGCAAATAAAAAGAGCGGTCAAGCAAAGTGATCTGGTCAAGGTTCCCCAAGATGCTTAGAGAGAAGAGAAGAGAGCTCTGATCAAATTATGGAAATTTTTTTTTTTTTTTTTCTTGTCTTGTCTCTTTATAGGCATGGACGTGAGGGAAGGTGATACAAGATCACTTGGACATACGAATATTGGACGGTTTCAATGCAGTAATGAAGGAAGTCAGAAGACTTTTAGACATGAACCAGATGCTGCTGAGGCAGCCCTGATACAGCATGTGATGTTTACACTTGGAGTGACAAGTAACGGACAAATTTACCTCGTTAATAAGTTTAGGGGCTATTAGATGTATTTAATGTAAGCTTTGTTACGCAATGTTAAAGGCTACTGTTTTAAAGTTTGTTGAATGGGGAAGGGGAAACATGGGAGGAGGGGAGAAAGAGGGCACTTAAAGGGGTTTAGAAATAACTGATACACGGCCAGAACAGGAAAGTTGCCCTTGAATCCCTTATAATCTTTCCGCTGACAATAGAGAGGTGGGGTAGGCTCGGGGCTTGGGACTCATTAGCAGGTGGGAAGTCACTTGCCGAAGCACAGCATTAAATATAGGCGGGGGGGGGGGGGGGGGGGGGGGGGGGGGGGGGGGGGGGGGGGGGGGGGGGAGTGGGGGGGGGGAGTGGAGCAGTAGACGAGGGAAAAAAGCGAAGTCCAGAAGACCTTAGTAGGAGAAGGAGGATGAGGAAAAGGAGAGGGGAACAAGGGAGGGGGGAGGGAGAATATTTGGTCACCATTGTATATACTCACTCAAACTCGATGACACACAAAGACAGCATCCTTTCTCGGTATTCCTCAGGAATTAGAACTCAGCATAGATATTACATTTATACCAATATGATTCCACAATGGTTAGATGGGTGACATGGAATATTAAAGGGTTGCGCTCGCCAAACAAACGAATGCTGATACAACGTCATTTAAAGCGATTGAAAGTTGATATTGCCTTGCTCCAAGAAACACACCTTTTGGCAGACGATTTTTTTAGACTGAAAAAATTATGGTAGGAGAAGTGTATGGCTCTAGTTCTGCAGACAGAAAAGCAGGGGTTATCATACTCATTAATAGAAACTTCGCTCACAGACTAATCTCTCAGGAGTCAGATCATGAAGGCAGGATGATACACCTTGAGCTACAGGTTCAAAATGAAGTGTTCAGCGTGTATAACATATATGCACCCAACACGGCACAGAGGGCCTTCTTTACCAATTTGCAAACTAAACTTATCACTGATACACATAAAAACATGATCGTGGGAGGTGATTTTAACGAGGTGATGAATGGTGCAGAAGATAGGAGGGCAGCATTGGAACATTCCACAGGAGGAAGACGGAGATCAGCAAAAGATAAGGGCAGTTATTTGGAGGAGATGGCGTCTAACTGGCATCTGAAAGATGCGTGGAGGACTATATACCCAATGGATCGGGAATATACCCATTATTCGCACGTCCACGGAACATGGTCCCGCTTGGACATGTTTCTAATATCTAATAACTAGAAAAAAGGCCCGATGCTATTGCATCGGGAGTGTATTGAAATGATCCTTGTGTATGTTGGAGGTGGAAACTGGATCAGTAGAGATGTCTAACACTGTGTGATTATGGAAAATAGAATTATTCTTACCGTTAATTCGGTTTCTAGGAACCTTCCACGACAGCATAGGAGGTAGCCTCGCCACGCCCTAATTGGGACAGGAAGCAGAAGAGGTTAAAAGGACCCACCCACCTCCCACTAGCCAGTGTCTTACAAAGAACCATAGCCTGAGAGCAATAATAACAGTAATACATTCCAGGAAAAATCGAGGAACATAGGGAGGGAAATAAGTGCTGTCGTGGAAGGTTCCTAGAAACCGAATTAACGGTAAGAATAATTCTATTTTCTCTAGTCACCTTCCACGACAGCATAGGAGGGATACCAACGAACTAATACTTAGGGTGGGACTACAGCCTGCAGGACTATCCTGCCAAAAGCCAAAGCCCCAGGGGAAGCCAGGGCCAGACAGTAAAACATCGGGAAGCATGTAATGAACCCCAGGAAGCAGCCTAGCAAACTGCTCCGGAGAAGCCCCAGCCCCTTTCCTCCCAGGAGACAGAGGGAAAACTGGAGAAACGAGCAGGAACAGCTGGGAAAGGAAGGAGTCCGGAAAGACATTCCGAAACCAGGAGGCGAAAGAACGTAGAGCCATTGCCTCGCCCGTATGACGACCAAAAGGCCGGCCAACATATAGAGCCACACGTCAGGACGCCCACACTCCAGAGCACTGCACCATGGACAGAAAAATAAAGAAAGTTCACCACCAACGGAGTCCCGCGGAAGTTGACAAAGGGAAGGAAGAAACATCCACTGGGAGCGAAAGAATGCCAAGAAGACCTCGGGAAGAAACGAAGGGTCCAGGTGAAGGACAAAGCAGTCATCCAGGACAGACAGCGACGGGTCCTGGCCAGAGAAAGCCTGAAGCCCCCCCAACACATAGGCCAGAAGCAACCGCCAGCAGAAACGCCAATCCGGTTGACAACAACGGATATCACAGGAGGACAGAAGTCCAAAGGAAGGGCGAAAAAGCCCAGTCAGGCCAACAATGAGGACCCCGCCAAATCCGTGGCAAACCTAGAACCAAACGCCGAACCCGGCATGTGCCGGATCAAAGACGCCGGCCCTAACCACATTTAGGAGAAAAAAAAAACCTTCACACCCGCATGACAAAGTGCCGAAGTGACCGGAATGCGGAATATCCGCAAGGAGGCCACCAACTCGGCCGACAGGCCCAGAGGCCTCAGCCCTGGCCCTCAGAAACCCTGCAGCTAAGTCGAGCTGCCGAGCATCCGAAAGGAACAGAAGACCACAAGATAGCAAGCAGAGGTCCGAATGCAAAAGGACTGGTCCACTGACCTAGAGCGCCATGAGCAGGATGAACCAATACCACCTCGCCCATAGAGGGGCCCTCAGAACAGAGAGGACTCCTTACCAGACCCTCCCCAGGAATCTCACGAGAAGGGAGAAGGGGGACAGGAAGCCAGAAGCAATAAGAAAAAACCTCAGTCTGGGAGAAAGAGGTCCATCCCCCACCAGGCCTCAACTCGAGGTGCAGGGAGACATAGGCTGCTACAGTATGAATCGCCCGGGAAGCAAAAAGGACGAGCTCCGGGCATCCCAACTGGCAACCAGGGAGCAGAACACCGCTTGGACCAGGCTCCCCCTTCCCGGGAGGACCTCCCGGAGGCTGAAAACCCAGCCTGAAGGGGCAGGGATCCTATCAGGCGGACTACAGAAGGAAGAAGAGGAATGCGGTCGGACGAATACAAACAGCATCGCCCAATGGCAAGTGGCCCACAGTTGCCAGGGAACGGGGCCCGCTAGGGGGAGAGCCTGTAGCCAGCAATTGTCATCCATAGATTATGACTCGGATGATAAATACAGCTTAGGAACTGAACCCACAGCCCCAGCTGGGTGAATGGGGCACGGGGCAGGAGATTCACTGCTCCATGGGTGCTGCCACAGCAGCCACTCGCTAGAATGGCCCATCCCCGGAAAGGAACACGAACAGCAAAAAAGGACCTCAAGTACCACTCTCAGTTCCCAGCGAATAGAGGACCGCAAATGAAGATGAGACCCCAGACTCCTTGGAGAGGGCGACCCCCGCCCCCCCCCCCCACCTAGGTTGGCATCCAGAGGAAAAGCCACCAGGGGAGTCAAAACCCAGGCCACCCCTAAAAGCAGGCCGTTGGATTCAACTACCAGAGGAGGGATGAGGAGGCATCCCCGGGAGACGAACCCGGGGATTCAGAGGACGGCAGACTGCCCCAACAGGACAAGACATGGTCCAGATGAACCTGAGTGAGCCTGAGCCCACCTGACAGGCAGGATGGAGAACGTCAATGATCCCAGAGCCGACCGTCGCCCGAAAGGAGGGAGACGCCCGACTGCGCAGAAGCGCAGCAGAGATTCCACCACCCTGCACCCGAAGGACAGAGGAGAAGGAGCAAGAAGAAGGAAACAGCCCAGACATAGCACCCAGACAGAGGCTGCAATCCAATAGGAAAGCAACGACCTCCGCCATAATGATCGAGAAACCCCGGAGCCGAGGAGAACCCCCATGAAAAGAAAGCGGAGGACTGTACCTCTGTACAGGATTGTGAACCTGAGGAGCATCTGGGGGTGAGGGAAATGGGCACCCGCAGTATGCGTCAGTCCAGTAGAGTGGAGCCATCTGGTGGCGTAGCCCTGCCCCCATGAAGGGGGAGGCGTTGGAAGCCGACGATGACACAAGCCCCTCCAGAGGGCTAGTTCGACCAAGAAGAGTCGGGAAAGCCCCCAACCCCTCCTCACAGCCTGGACAGACGAGAAGACCGTCGGGCGAAGAAGATCCTGAACTCCGGAGTACAAAAGAAACTAAGTACCCTGAGAGGGCAGGGTAGGAACCCGGAGAGCAGGCGGAGGAGGCAACTCGAACACGATGAGGTGGTCTTCGGAAAGACCCTCAGAACCCCCGGCAAGCGGCGAAGTCAGCCACTGGGGGAGAACACCACGAAGCATTTACTGATCTCAGGGAGACCAGTCCAAGAACCCACTGCGGCCAGCAGGCGAAAATGCCCAACACAGAGAATTCCGAGGCGTAATGCCTCCTGGGAAATATGAATATACCACTAGAGCCCGTGGTGCCTCAGGTAGGAGGCTCAAACACAGGACCGGGAAAGAAAGGCTGAGTTCGCCCTGTTACCCCTTCCCCCACCGAGCCACTGAGAGGCAGAGTACAGCAGCTGCAGCGGACAAGGCACGAGGACAACTAGTCCAAGGCCTACAAGGGAACTCCACCGCCCAGGAACCCCTGGCTAGGAGGTCCGAGGTACCGAGTGCCAAAGGGACCACCAACTAGTAGGCCGCACCGGAAGAGCCCTGCGCTCAAGTTGCCTGGTCCATAAAGGCAACAAGCCAGGTCCAAACACCAAGAACCCAATGAAGGGTAGAGAGCAGAGTCTCATTAAGGCACTCCTCAAAGTCAGCCCCAAAGTCCGTCAGGTGGAGACGGATAGACAGAGATACAGGGTGTCAGACGGACCCAGGCATCTGCAAGACCCCAGGAAGCTCACCGGAGAAAGGGAAGGAAGACAAGGAGCTTCCACCTTAGGGAGCCCCTGAAGGGAGCTTAGTTGACCATCGTCCACAGACAAAGGCAGAAGGCCCACAACCATGCAGCCCATCTGGCCCAGGTGGGAGGCAGCCTCAAAGGGGAGCGCAGTCTTGTTAGCTACATGCCGACCTGCACCCCCCCGGGACCCCGTGAATCAGAGATGCCACGAGAGAAACCAACTACTGGGATCACCCCCTGAAGGAATTCTCAGGAAAGCTCCAATCCTGAACGATGGTAGAATGTACTGGAAAGCGGACTGGGCTGGCAGCTCCCAAGCCGCCAATATCCCCAGATGGTAGAACTTTCCCATAGAGCTCTGACCGGCCCTAGCCCAAGTTCCTCCAAGTAGAAGAGGAACCTACTCAGTTCAGTGGCACTGGAAGATGGAGCGACAGCAGCCCAAACCTGACCTTCCCTCTCCCAGGAGCATCCCCAAAAGGAGCTGCCAGAGAGAACGAGGAAAGGGAAGCCTGAATCTCCAGGAAAACCCGGGATCTCATGCCATACACTAGGCTAGGGTGTGAAGCCCAACCAGGACAACAGGCATTAACGGCCCTCCCAGAGGGGGTCTGATGCCAGACTCGTCCCCTGAACCAAAGCACAGTTAAGGGGACCAAACAAGAACAATCAGCCCATAGGCAGAAAAGAGGACCCTCCCCACACTCCAGCAGATATACACTGTGGCAGGGGAAACACTGGCACTGCAGCTGCAGGAGAAGACTCAGTAGCACACATAGGACAGTACCTTACCGTGGCTCAGTAGTCTTCAGGGCAGCCTTCCTAAAGAAAGGCCTGCCCCCCAGTGTCTAACGAGTTCCCCGCTTCCCGCACCGGGTCCTGGCCAGGCCACCTACAGTGGTGGCGTGGCCGCATGCTGATCGCCAGGTCCCGTCACTGGAACCCGGAAGCGCTACGCTCCCGCCGGGGAGCGCGTGACCGGAAGTCCCGGCCACCAGCGTCACTTCCGGGCGCGCCGGAACAGTAAGAAAGCGCGGGAAGCGGCCGGCGGGCTCCGGAACAGGGGAGGTCGCCGGCCAGGGAGCCCACAGCCCGCTTCACCCCGAGGGGATCCGGAGAGCCAGGGCAGCAGTCCCACATACGTGGGAGCAGCAGGAGGAGGAGCGGAAGCCCGACCAACGCTGCCCGGTCCTACCGCGAAAAACATGCGGTAGGTGCAGCCGGAGGAGGAGAGCCGTAGCACCGACCAACGCTGCCCGGCTAAACATCAGGTATGCTGCAGTCGCCGGCCCCACAGCACAGGAAAAAAAAAACCTCTCCATGCCCCATGGGGACAGGAAAGACACTGGCTAGTGGGAGGTGGGAGGGTCCTTTTAACCTCTTCTGCTTCCTGTCCCAATTAGGGCGTGGCGAGGCTACCTCCTATGCTGTCGTGGAAGGTGACTAGAGAAAAAGCTGTTATGTGTTGGTTTTGCATTTGGAAAAAAGACTAAAGAAGTAAAAGAATACTTTTTAATAACATGTGGAAAAAAATTGCAAAGCATCATACTGTTGCTAAAGAGTTACAGAAAAATACAGAACATAAGGTTATTGTAAAGATGTTAGAGCTGTACATACAGAGTTATAAGTATGAAATGTAAATTATTTCAAATATAAGGGAAGCAGTGTGTAGGTAACAGGTAAATATATATGTATATACATATCAAATATAGTATGGTGTGACGGTGCTTACGATGGTGCTAGCATCACCCCAACGGTGGACGCCTGGTGGCGGGTGCAAGCACCGGCTTGCAGGTGATGAGGCGGGCGGCTACGGGGTCACAAATCATGTGTGACCCGGGGGGCGATGTGCGGTGGTGCAACCTGGCTGTGGGCTGGTGCTGGGAGCATTGTACATAACGTCGTGTGGGCGGCGGTGGCGGGGGTGAATGGGAGGGGGGTGTGGCAGGCTTCAAAGGCTTTCCCACCCCGCTCACGTGCATTGGGCGGCGCCGCCCCTGCAAGCGGATTGGGCGCTCTGTGGTAAAGACAGGACGGGCATCCGATTGGGCCAGGACGGAGAGTCCTGGCCAATCGGATGGGCGTCCTGTGTTTACCACAGAGGGCCCAATCTGCTCCCTCTGCTCAGGTCAGATGTGTGACCTGATGGGAGGGACTGCTCCCTAAATGCAGCTTCCTCCGCAGCACAGGAGACTGGCATGTGACAGTAGCTGGGATCAACCTCAGCTTGCGTGGAGCTCCAGGCGGCAATGGACGCAGCGTCCATTCCAATGGGGTTATTGCGGTGAAATGGCATCATGTGACGGCAGCTGCGATGGGGTTATTCATATGGCGGGGCACATAGCATATTGCTGCATCGCTATCGCTACGTGTGACGTGACAGATAGGGCGGTGTGTAGGAGGTTGGAGGCTGGCCTGTGGGGCTGGTGGTCCTTCTGTGGAGGCAGCAGAAAGGAGGAGGAAAGATTGGCGTCTGTGGAGGGGCGAAATTTATTAGTGGGCAGGCAGTGTAAACCTTAAAATACCTGGAGGAAGAAAGAAGGCAGTGGCAGCTGTAGCAGCGAGAGTTGTGATGAATCCTGGAGGGCACAGTGAAGTTTGACTTCTTTTTGACTTTTCTTTATTTTGACAATAAGAGCTGCAAAGAGAATAAAAGATATAAGTGAGCGGAGGGGCAGTGTGTAGGGGCGGGGAGGGTAATGACACATAAATGCATATGACTGTAGGGTGGGTATGTAGATGGTGACAGGCAGCAGAGGAGGGCGTGACCGTAAATGTAGCGTCAGACGGTGCGATATAGCACGGGGATGAGGCGTGTGTTGGGAAAGTGAAGGCAAATCAGCGTGAATTAGTACGGTGTGATGGTGCTTGCGATGGTGCTACCATCGTCGGTACGGCGGACGCCTCGTGGCGGGTGCAAGCACAGGGTTGCAGGCAATGAGGCGCGCGGCTACCGGGTCACAAATCATGTGTGAGCCGGGGGGCGATGTGGAGCGGTGCTATCTGCTTGTGGGCGGGTAGTTTGGGCATTGTACGTAGCGTCCTGTGGACGGAGGCGGGGAATGGGTGGCAGGCTGGAAAGTATTTGAGGGGCCACTAACTCGTATTGGCCGCTGGGACCCCTGCAAGGGGATTTTGCGCTCTGTAGTAAAGACAGGACAGCCAACGGATTGGTCCAGGACGGGGAGTCCTGGGCAATGGGATGGGCGTCCTGTGTTCACAACGGAGCGGCGAATGCGCTTCCTGCGCTCAGGTCAGATGTGTGACCTGAGGGGAGGGACTTTACCTATATGCAGCTTCCTTCACCGCACAGGAGACTGGCGTGTGACTGGGGCTATGATGAGCCCCAGCATGCGTGGAGCTGCAGGGGGGGATGGAGGCTGCCTCCAACGCGGCGGCGGCATTGCGGGGAAATGGCATAAAGTGACGGGCGGTGCGAAGGGGGTATTCACATGGGGGCGGGCGTAGCATATCGCTGGATTGCTGCAGCGATATGGGTAAATGGGCGGGGATTAGCACGGTGTGACGGTTCTTGCGATGGTGCTAGCATTGGGCCAACGCTGCAGGCCTCATGGCGGGTGGAAGCAGTGGCTTCCAGGCGATGAGGGGCGCGGCTAGCGGGTAACAAATCATGTGTGAACTGGGGGGCGATGTGCGGCGGTGCTACCTGGCTGTGGGCGGGTGATGGGGGCATTGTACATAGCGTCCTGTGGGCAGCGGTGTCAGGGGCGAATGGGAGTGGGGGGGGTGGCAGGCTGCAAAGGCTTTGAGGCCCCGCTGACTCCCATAGGCCGGCGCTGCAAGGGGATTTGATGCTCTGTGGTAAAGAGAGGAGGGGCAACGGATTGGTCCAGGACGGTGAGTCCTGGATAATGGGATGGGTGTCCTGTGTTTACCACAGAGCGCGCAATCCGCTCCCTCCGCTCAGGTGAGATGTGTGAGCTGAGGGGAGGGACTGCTCCCTCCATACAGCGCTCACTGCGGCACAGGAGACTGGCATGTGACTGGGATCCACCCGAGCATGCGTGGAGCTGGAGGCGACGATGGATGGAGCGTCCATGGCGGTGGCCCCATTGGGGTGAAATGGCATTATGTGACGGCAGGTGTGATGGGGCTATTCACATGGGCGTGCACGTCGCATATGGCTGCATGGCTGGCGCGATATCGCTACATGTGACAAGAGAGTTCGGGCGGTGTGCAGGAGGTCGGAGGCTGGCCTGTGGGGCTGGGACTTGTTGTGTGGAGGCAGGTGAAAGGAGTGGAGGAGGAAAGATTGGCGTGAGTTATTTATTACTGGGCAGTGAGTGTAAGGGTATGTCCTCACGGTCCAGAGGAGCTGCGTGTTGGACGCAGCTCCTCCGGAGCTGAGGGAAGTCGTGGGTAACCGCAGAGAGACCGCAGCCGCCCCCGTACTCACCATGTGCGGCGGGTGAGGGCCGGCTTCTCCATGCAGTCTCTCTATGGCAGCCGGTTCCGACTCGACAGCATGAAATGAACATGCTGCGGAGGAGCGGACTGGCGGCAACCTGCACCACAGCTACAAAGACGCTGCGGGCGGGTTATGCATAGTGAAGATGGGATTTATTGAAATGCCAATCCATTATGCTAGTACAGTATGACGCAGCGTTTTGGACGTAGCACAAAGACGCTGCGTCCAAAACGCTGCGTCTCCTGATCGTGAGGATGCACCCTTAGGGTATGTACTCAGGGGCCGGAGGAGCTGCGTGTTGGACGCAGCTCCTCCGGAGCTGAGGGAAGTCGCGGGTAACCGCAGAGAGACCGCAGCCGCCCCGTACTCACCATGTGCGGCGGGTGCGGGGCGGCTTCTCAATGCAGTCTCTCTGTGGCAGCCGCTTCCGACTCCACAGCATGAAATGAACATGCTGTGGAGGAGCGGACTGCCGGCAACCTGCACCGCAGCTACAAAGACGCTGCGGGCGGGTTATGCATAGTGAGGATGGGATTTATTGAAATCCCATCCACTATGCTAGTACAGTATGACGCAGCGTTTTGGACGCAGCACAAAGACGCTGCGTCCAAAACGCTGCGTCTCCTGATTGTGAGGATGCACCCTTATTGTTAAAATACCTGTGCAAAGTCAGGGTGTGTACAGAGGAGTGGTATGTAGACTGTAAAGTGTAGAGGGCGTCACTAACGGGGCGGTCCGTAGCCTGGTGCCATCAAAAGAGCTGTGCTGAGGTGTGTGAGGTAGTACGAAGTGTGATTGGCCGCTGGCGCTTACGTGACACCCCACACTGGCCAATCAGCTTGCAGGGGCTACTGCGGCCAATGGGAGTGAGCGGAGTGTGTCAGGCTTTGCAGCCTGACACGCCCCGCTCACTCGCATTGGCCGCTGGCGCCGAGAGGAGGACGTCACCGGCGGCGGCCAATGGGAGTGAGTGGGGCGTGTCAGGCTTTGCAGGCTGACACGCCCCGCTCACTCCCATTGGCGGGAGGCGGCGACAGGAGGACGTGAGTGGCTGGTGGGGCGTGTCAGTATTTGCAGCCTGACACGCCCCTCTATGTCCTATTGGCGGGGCGGCGGCAAGAGGAGGACGTGACTGGCTGCCGTCACCCGCCCACAGCCCAGAGCCCCTACACCGCAACAGGGATCAGCAGCGAGGCGCCAGCGGTGCGAGGGGCGAGGGGTGAGGGGCGGAAGGCACCGCCGGCATCCGGGCAGCGTCGGCCTCGTGGGGCCGACGGTTGCCAGGATGGCGGCGGTGTGAGGTAGTGTGACGGCACTGCGAGCGATGACGCGTAGTGCGGCTGCGGCTCGCGATGACGCTACGCGTCATCGCTCGCAGTGGCGCAAAGGAGTCTGGGATTCGGCTACAGTGCCCGAATTCCAAACTCCCGATTATATAAGTAGATGTTTTGCAGAAGTTATCAACAGTGCAAATAGAAAATATGGTTATATCGGATCATAGTCCGGTGACTTTAGAAACTATGGACAGCTATAAAAAGGGTACTGACTATTTGTGGAGATTTCTTTCTATACTAACTAAAGAAGAGAACTTTAACACATTATTGAAAGAATTGTGGTCAAATTTCATGTTGGATAATGCCGCTCATGTAGATACTCCAGCCCTATATTGGGAAACAGCGAAGGTGGTGCTAAGGGGACACATATTAGCATACACGACGAAATGGAAGAGACATGTTAAAGAACAATACTTGGCCACTAGTACCAAGGTCAGGGAAACATATAACATTTACAAGGACTCACTGTTGAATGCTGATAAGGAGATTTGGGTCCAAGCCAAAAGAGAATTTGAAGATTGGGCGCAAAAGAAGGAAAGCATATATAAAGGACACTTAGAAATAGAATTAAACAGATATGGGGATAAGGCGGGAAAGATGATGGCGGGCTTGGTGAGGGGGCAACGTCCATGCACACACATAACAGCAATTAGGGATAGAGGAGGTAAGATAGTATCAAACCCCAAGGATATCACGAGCACGCTGAGAAAGTTTTATGCCACTTTATATAAAGAAAAAAGCCAAGCTGGCCTACAAGGTCTGGAGTGGCTGGAATCTGTCAGCATGACTAAAATGACTGAAGAGGAGCTGGTAGATTTAAATGCACCGATATCTGCAGAAGAAATTGGTGCTGCCATAGGGGGTCTTAGCTCACATAAAGCACCGGGGCCGGATGGATTCAACGGAGCTTTCTTTAAGTCATTGCGAGAACAAATAACATCACCACTACAGGAGTTTTATAATGGGATCCTCCAGGGAGAACCTTTATCTGACACAATTAACACAGCATATATAAAGCTATTACCCAAAGGGGAGAGGGATACCATGGATCCTGCAGGCTATAGGCCAATCTCCTTAATTAATCAGGATCTCAAACTCTTGTCTAAAATAATGGCAGAAAGATTGGCCACGATTTTGCCGAGATTGATTATGCAACATCAGACAGGTTTTGTGAAAGGGAGATCCACCACCATTAATATAAGAAAATCTATGCCATTACTTGATGTGG